>APFE031052532.1:37731-118317 GCA_000404065.3 Pinus taeda
GCCAAGTATCGACTCGAGCATAGTTGAACACGAAATTAAGATGTATCTATATGTCAAACCAGTATGACAGCGACTAAGGCAGGTGCACCCCAAGAAAGCCATTGCCATCAAGGCGGAAGTTCAAAAAATCCTCCATGCTGGTTTCATTTACCCCGTTCCTCTGACCGATTGGGTATCGAATATTGTTCCTGTGATGAAAAAACAAAGAACTATTAGAGTGTGCATCGATTACAGGGATGTAAATCAAGCTTGTCCAAAAGACAACTACCCTACACCCTTTATCGACCAGATAATTGATGAATTCGCTGGATGCGAAATCTTTTCATTTATGGATGGTTTTTCCGGGTATAATCAAATAAATATCCGCCCACAGGACCAGTTAAAGACTGCATTCATTTGTCTATGGGGCACATTCGCATATCACAAGCTACCCTTTGGTTTGAAGAACGTAGGGGAAACTTTTCAGAGAGCAATGAACTATGCTTTCCATGACATCAAAAACATCGTTCAACCTTATCTCGATGATCTCTTAGCTCATTCGCGGAAGCGGACCGATCATCTGCGCCATTTGAGAGCGATATTTCTACGTTACTGACACTACAAAATACAACTCAATCCTCACAAATGTGTGTTTTGTGTAATTTCTGGTCATTTACTTGGCTTCATAGTCTCAAAGGATGGGATTCGTCTCGACCCTTGCAAGGTTTAGGTAATCATCTATTTGCCTCCACCTTCAAACTTGCTTCAGATTCAGAAACTCCAAGGGAAAGAAAATTTCCTCAGGAGGTTCATTCCAAATTAAGCCGAACTAGCTAAAGGTTATACTCATCTATTGAAAAAGGAAGTACCCTTCGTTTGGGACTAGGTTGCGCAAGCCTCCTTTGATGCTTTAAAGAAATATCTAATACAAGAATCATTAATGTATGCTCCTGATTATCAAAAAGACTTTAACCTGTATCTGGCTGCAGCAGATTCAACCATAGCAATGGTTTTAGTTCAAGAAGACAATGGAATTGAACATCCTATATATTATTTAAGTCGAAACTTAAATGATACGGAAATGAAATACTCCTATGTTGAAAAGCTCGCTCTCGTGGCTGTTCAAGCAATACAGAGGTTTCGACACTACGTCCTCTTCAGGAAAACTACCATTTTATCAGATTGCAACCCCATGACTTATATATTGTCGCAACAGTTGCTGGGGGGAAAATATTCAAAATGGATAGCAATTCCACAAGAGTTTGATTTGGAATTCAAAAAATCCAAATCAAAGAAATCCCTAGTATTCACAGAGTTACTTTGTGATCTCCCATCGTCGTCCAACGATGCAACATCCGAAGAAGCAATCATGAATGAAAATTTGTTTCTGATATCTTCAAGTGATTTGTGGTACGAAGATATAATCATTTATATCCAGACACAAACATACAGGTCTAATACCTCACGCTCTGAACAACGACGTATTCGATACCAAGCAAAAGACTACGTGATTGTCGGTGATACTCTTTACCGTCGTGGTATTGATACAGTTCTGCGGAGGTGTCTCACCCTTGAGGAGGCCAAAAAAGTCCTGAATGACTACCATTCAGGTGCATGTGGGGGGCATCAATCTGGTTATGCTACGGCACAAAAATTTTTGCGAGTAGGATACTTCTTGCCAACAATGTTCAAAGATTGCATAACCGCAGTTAGGAGTTGTCATGCTTTGCAAATTTTCGATAGCAAAACCAGAAGACCACCCGCACCACTGCAACCAGTAGTAGCTGTTGGGCCATTCACCAAATGGGGCATAGATTTCATCACATGTAACCCCACCTCGGCCGAGGGGCATGGGTACATAATAGTCACGGTAGACTATTTTACCAAATGGGCCGAGGCGATGCCTATATTAAACAACAGTGGCGAAACGACTGCCCTTTTCTTTTTCAATCACGTAGTCTCCAGATTCGGCTTTCCATAGGCCATAGTCACAGATCATGGATCACATTTTTGCAATCACATGATGGTTGAGTTGGCTGCCAAATTAGGACTGTCCCATGAAAGCTCTACTCCGTACTATCCGTAAGCTAACGGACAAGTTGAGGCAATCAACAATGTCCTAAAGCGCATGTTGCAAAGCATGGTCGGAGTCCACAAATGGGATTGGCACCTAATCCTGTACTTGGCCTTGTGGGCATAGTGGACATCCGTAAGAAATGCAACCAGATTCACACCTTTTCAATTGGTGTACGGTCTGGAAGCAATCTTACCGGTTCAATGTGAAATCTCGTCCCTCAAATTCACAGTCGACCTTCTCCTTGGAACCTCATAAGAAGACGCTTGTTTCTTGGAACTAATCCATTTGGATGAAACCCGTCGTGATGCAGCTTTGGCTAACGAAGCTCATAAGAAGTGAGTCAGAGCACAGTTCGACAAGAATGTTAAACCTCGTGTCTTCTCAGAAGGTGACCTGGTCTTACTTTACGACCAGGAATCTGATAAATTGGGAGCAGACAAATTCAAATCATTATGGATGGGTCCCTATATTGTTAAATGAGTATTAGCAAAAGGAGCCTACGAGTTGATGGACTATGATGGGATTCCACTGGCGCAACCTCGCAACGGGTTGTACCTCAAGTGTTAGCATGCTTGATTTTGCATAGTAATCTTCGTGCTTTTGTTACATTTTTGTTTTCACCAAGAGAATTTAGTTTGGTTAAGTAATCCACTTTTTGCATTAATTGTAGATATCGAACATAGTGGAATCATTCGTTAGATATGCTGACGAAGAAAGTCATAGTTCGCGGAACCTGTCTTCTGCGGCATGGGCCATTTTCAATCCCAGCGGCGAGTTAGTAAGTTTCAGAGGAGTATGTATTGGTCGGTCTACGAACAATAACGTTGAGTACAGTGCATTGATAGAACTCCTTTCTGATGCCATCACACATGGCATATGCCGAGTTGTCGTCAGGCTAGACTCACAGCTCGTCATTCTACAACTCACCGACATCTATTATGTACGAAACCCAGCTATCTATCGCATGTTCCTAAGGGTCAAAATTTTGGAAAGATAGTTCGATTTCATCCAATATCAACATATTTCCAGAATTTTAAACACATTAACAGACTCATTGAAAAATTATGTGTTAGATAGACATTTGCGACATTTATAAAAAGAAGCATCACATCAATATATGCAGCAGGATCATGTAACTTAACCAAAATAAAACTCCGAAAATAAAAATATATTTCATAACTGTTTATATTTTGTACATAATGTTCTGTAACCAAGACAAAATCAGTCAAATGACCCAAAACTCAAAATTCTAGGGGGCACCCTAGTCTAATGATGCTGGTGATAACAAGTCACTGCCTGTGTAATTATGCGTAAAAGCCTAGTCCATAGACTCGACACTCCAGTAGTATGTCGCTGCAATCGCAAAGGCAGCTCGTTGGTCCTCACATCCGGGATACCAAGGGAAAGACCCTCGATCTAGTCCTGTAGTGCTGAAAGAGTCTCGACCACATCAAGGTCGCGAAGAATAGCCCTCCCAACAGCCTCTCCTGCTGGAGCAGCCGCTGGGTCTCTACGGTCTACTGCCGATCAAACTGGTCCAACATCTACATGAGCACATGAGTTTTGATTAGTATTGATCATAAGAATATAAGAAAATTATAAATAAAAATGAATAGAGATATGGTCATAAGAAATTACCCATGGCACCCCATTGCTTGCCAATTGGCAACACCAAGTCCGGATCACCTCGGAAATCCATACCAACATATGGAAACCTGGCATAAAACATCTCCTGATGGTCAAACCACTTGAAGAAGGTCTCAGAAAAAGAAATCTGGGGCTGACCAGTGTGCCGAGACATGAGATCAACCCATCTCTGCATCCGTGGTTCAGTTAGTGGAGGTAGGCCAAGTGAAATGTACTGCGGTTGCATCAGTGGGATTCTTTCCAAGGCGAAAGTGGTCAAAATAGAACCATAACTAAAGTTCTTGGATCTTCCGCTTTTCACCTTGGTCAATTGTTCTTTCATCACAAAAAGTACTGCATCACACCAATTGAACACCTTCGGTTCAAGGCATTCCAAAGCATACTGCATGTAAGATCTACTGGCTATGTGAAGAGGAGAACTACCAGCCAGTCTAGCAAAAGTGAACAGAATGGTCCACAAGGGCCGATCAGTGACATCTTAGATATTGATCTTGCCATCCGTACTCGGCTGAGATCCCTCTCTGCAATGCCGGTGAATGTACTCCCTCACGGACTCACCCCCATGGGCGAAGCCTAATAATGAGAGAGGGGCACCATGCCTCGATAAACCGGTCAGAAAATATATGTCCACCATTGTTAAGGGGATCGATTTTCCCCTAATCTGGAATACCTAGTTGATAGGATCCCAGGCATTGAGGAAATATTGCAACAAACTGATTTTTCGCCTCATGCTAGAGATACGGAAAAACTTCAGCAGGCCATAGTTCCGCAATGCAGCTACTGTGCCTGGATCATGTAAAGCAACATCATCCTCTTCTTCATGCTTGCATTCTCACCATGTAACGACCATTATGCTCCGATGAATCTCTGAAAAACAAACAAGGGAAGAGTCAGGATCTTCATTTGGTAAAAAACAGGCAAAAATTCATGAGGAAAATGTGCAAAAACTTTCCTCCCTGCGTACATTGCACCCCAACAAGTGTACTGGGAGTGATGCATACTGACTAGTTAGTGGGAAGATTAGTATGCTTCGTACCTTTCGACTGAGGAAGGGTGCGATGGTCCCAAGGCGAGTTCTTCAAACCCCAGAGGCTCAGTAGGACAATGAAACAAGCTCAGAATCTAAAATGAAAGGCATGCAATTGAAGAGCACAAGTTTAGCTCCTACCTGGTCTGAACGACATCAAGAATCATCCATAGAATCTCCCAGAATCCACTGGTGAAAATCAGGGGGGAAAAGCACCTCCAGAGCTCCAACAAACCAAATTCAAATGAAATGGTAAAATGAGAGGTAAAAGTCACTTTTAATTTACCATGCACGTAATTCAAGTAAAATACTAGTGTTTTTAACTCATTTATCAAGAAAATGTTTCAATTTCTAATCGGTTTGATGAAGCAAATGAACAGGTAGTACAATCTTTGAAAGAACGAAATGCTAAGGGTGAATCAAAAACTCAATGGCCATCATGGCGAGTGATGTTGTCGCATAGTTCAAGCTCGTTAAAAAATAAACCCTCCACGAGCAGTTTTAGCGTATAGTTCAAGCTCGTTAAAAAATAAACATAAGTCATAAGCAAATGTTTCCCCCATCATTTAAGCTCACTAAAAAATGAATCGGTAAATAACCATTGTGAATGCCTTATCACCAACTTTTGAGCCTTGGTCGTGTTCTCTCCATCACCTCCACTCTATTTTTAGCTGATCATTCACCCCCATATGATTGTTTACCCCTTTGAGGAACATCTGCGAAGAGTGATTCTATTAGCCATCCTTGTGACACTGCTGTGATTGGAAAATTCCAAATCTTACCTGGAATCAGCTGCGACCTGAAACCATCACTCATTCCTCGAAAACGAGTTTTCTTTAAACTCTTTTCACTTGACTCGTAAAATATGAAAAGATTGCCGAGCAATTGGCCTCTCTGGCTCATTAAAGGCATCAGAAGTGCTATCCCTCCTCTAGATTTTAATATTTTTGGACCTCAGGGATTATTACACAAAAAGATTGAGTGCTTGTCTTGTTCGGCTCATTAAAGCTATCGAAAATTCATCCCTTTTGTATTATTTTATGCTTTTTCAGACTTAAGGGATTATATGATGAAAAAGTATCGTTGGAGTCTCCTTTCCGTTCCTTTCAGACTCTCTAAAATTGAAAGGGACCGAGTTATCTTTGTCGTTAAACTCGTTAAAACCTAATAGCGACAAACTCATCCAAATGGATGAGAACGAGTTTCATTGTCGCTAGACTTGCTAAAATATAGCGATAGGTTCACTCGAAGGGTGGATTATAGAACAAGCATATGTTATCCTCCTCAAGCTTGACAAAAATAAATAGGTATTGGTCAGCAATGACTGGGGAAAATTGGGAAGAAAAATTGAAGAAACTTTATTGGTAGCAAGTCGCTCTTGAACATGACACTTTCCTTCTGCATCGATGCTGGGTTGGGTTGTTCCATTCACTGGTCATCACCATTGGTCCATCACACCATTCATATTTGGGGTTAACGCTACCAATCCATCGACAGTGTCGTCGATATGTTCAAGAGAAGTCATTCAGACAATTCACTTGTGTCTCACCCACTGCAATACATTCATACTTCATTCCTTCATGACTGCCACCCTGAACCCTGTATCGTCAGATTGTTTTCACCTCCAAAATCATTTGCTTCATTCCGTGTCGTTGATGTGGGATTCATTAAGGCCCTCCTACGATGGTTCGCTTCTTGTCGACATTAGCTCATTATCCAAGAAGTTGACTTAGGAATAACCCTTTCAGTACTTTGAAGCTTGCATGCCTCAATGGCAAGTTTCTCACTTTCGGCGACAGGTTTACATCAATGGCCTTTGACCAAGAGATTTTACGTGGTGTTCAATGCCAAGTCCTTTTTCACACCATGTGAATTATATTGTAGTACCTTGAGGGTCATTGTCATTATTGGTGATTCCTCTCGCGCCTGTTAACAGCTTACATCATTGGCTGGTAATCAGGCGATGTCTTTCCGTGTTCGACTCCAAATTTTTTTTCACATGGATTGACTTGTACTCCGAGTGAAGATTGGCCGAGTTTGAAGACCTCGGATCTAGTTTCATCCATCCGGGATGCGATATATTCAGGAATATAAAAACATCCAGTGTACATCATTGCCAAACAGATGATCATCCAAATCAAAGGATGATGTGTCCATATCATCAGTCTGTCACACAGACGATTATCTGTCCTATGTACATGAAAATGAATTTATAAAGCTGAGCATGGGAATGCCCGCCTCAGCTAGATCATGAAAAATGTTGTCAAAATAATGTATTGTATTGTATCTTATTACAGGTTGCCTCCCAGCTCGGAAAAACTTCAGATCCTCATAGTAAAGCATTTCACCTGACATCAGAAAGATTAACGACCTCATGCTTTAGGGGGCAACTGTTATAGACATTTTTGGGCACTTCAACCCAATCATAAATTTCCATAAATTGAGGGCTCCTAAGTCCCTAAAAGTGTTGCTTCATAAAGGAACAAGGTCAACTGTTTACATCATCTCCCAGAAGTTCTCCACTGAAAACTGCTCATAAATGGTCAAACTTGGACCATACTGAAAGCTCAATGCAGAGGGTGCGATGCATATCACCTTCCCAATGTACAGGGTGTAATGCATACTAATTTGCTCCTTTGTAGGGTGCGATGGTCAGGAATGGACAAATGGAAGGGACAAAAATACGTGGTGGAAGATCATGGAATCTTCTAGAAGCTTCCCCTCTGACACTTGCCTCTCCATTTTCGACCAGGGATGAGTAAGAGAACATCATTCTCCAAGTGGAAGCAGGAACTATCAGAGAGAATACACTAATCAAGATCCCAAAAGATGACTCACCTCTCTGTAATCATCTATATATGGATCCCTCATCACAGAGATCCAGAGGCTGGAATTTTGTAACTTATAGAGAAGTGTTGTTGGTATTCTGATGTACATTCACAGTGTTGGGTGATTTTGCTTTGCTTGAAGTGAAGAAGGGCTTCCTAGCTGGAGGATGATGCTGGGTCAGAGCTCATGGTTGTAATCCTCTTGCTACTTTCATCTGAATAAAGCTATTCTTGTTTCCTTTCATATTCTTGTGTACTTGTTTATATATGCTTGTATATGGTTAATGCACATCTGATCCTGCATTATTTATAAACTTAGATCCTTGTTTCTTGCATAGTAGTATGTTGTTGTGATTCTACAGGTCCTTTTGAAGCTGAGCAGACAAAGAGCAAGCGACAAAACTCTATCAAGAAAGAGAGGAAACCGAGTGCAAGACTCAGGTTGGCCCTCTTGGTTCTCCTCTCATCTATTTTCATAAAAGGAATCAATATTAGACCTTGATTGTTTGTTTCTAAGATAGCCACCCATCTTAGTGGGAATAGCAGCATCCGTGTGGACACTATTCCTGTATAACACCGTATCCACATCTTCGGCACCCTCCTCAAATTCTAGGTCGACCACCTTGCCTTTCTCCTACACGGTGGGATTTTCTTTCTGTAGATGTTTCCTAGGTGACGCATGCATCGACTGTGCCGCTTTCTGCTTGTCCTTATTCACTTTAGGCCCCTTTGTAGTCCACGTAGGCCTCGGCGATTTCGATACCTTTCTAGGAACCTCTACACTTGCAATCTCAGGGGAAGCTCCCTCAGATGCCATCGATCCCTCAGCAGTTGTGGTTTCCATGGGCGCCGATATGATGCTAGTTAGGAGCTCTTAGGTTTCCTTAGGTAGCTTATCAAAGACTAAACTCGCCACCAAAGCCTCAAAACTCTCAAGGTCCATGTGCACCTAAGAGCTCAACACCTCAATTCTCAAAATGGCAAGTGTTTTTCATTGGACGACCATTTGTAATTTATAGGAAAATTCGAATTTGAATCCGACCTTTCCCCCCAAAATTCGCTCATAAATTCCAGATTGGCGGAAGGTTTTCAAAGATCGCGCTTTTAAATTTCGACTTAAATGCCAACCCCGCTCCATTTAGCCATTTTATCACTATCAAATGATGAATAGTGACCATAATGGTCACTTCCTGGCGGCCCTGCACGATCTCTCGTCCTATAGCGTAACTCCCTTCTCACTTCTGTTGACGCTGTGACATTCCTTCTTTCCTCGCAGTTCTCCAGTTGCGCAACTCTACAACTCGGGCAGTGTAGTTTATAGTGTCTCACCTCTATTCATCTACCTATAGCGCTAAGACTATACTTCCACCATATAGTCATCTGGCCAAATCCCTGGTGTATGGATTCAATCGGCTATCATTTACCTTCCCTAAAAATAGCTCCCCATTCAACTTCACCAGTTGAATTGCTCCACCATCAGTAATCTATTTAATGACATAGTTCCCCAAGAAATGCATCCAAAATTTTCCTGGAAATTTATCAAACTTGTTATCATATAACAAAACCAAAACATTTACCTTGAAGGTGCACATTTTGATGTGTTTTTTGTCCCATGCTTTTTCACGCTCCTTTGTAACTTGCTGAGGAATCCAACCAAAATGTATCCTCTTCCAACTCTTTTAGCTGCGTGACCCTTTCTTCTAGGTCTCCACGATCCACCATTCCTATAAATTTCGTTATGTACAGACTCGATACAATGTATTCCATCGGCATCACAGCTTCTACACCATAAACCAGCCTGAAAGGCATTTGGCCAGTCAACTTTTTGCAAGTAGTTTTGTAATCCCATAGCATTGTGGGTACATGGACATTCCATTCATTCCTTTGTGCATTCCAGACCTTCGTCAATGCATTCTCCAATAGCTTATTAATTTCTTCCACCATCCCATTAGCCTGCGAATGATATGGTGTACTCTTTTGATGATAAACCTAAAACTCCTTTGTCAATGCAATGATCATCTCATTAATAAAATTCATACACGATCACTCATTAAAATATTCGAGCAAACAAATCTAATTAGTACATACTCAAAGATGAACTTTTTTTGTTTCTGCCCCTGTGCAGTCCTTCATAGGCTGCACCTTTGCCCATCTGGTCAAATACTTAGTCATGGTGATGATGTATCGTGCACCCATCTTCTTTCCTGGAGGATAAACTGGTCATACAAAGTCAATCTCCCACATTTTGAACGACTATAATGATGGCCCTGGTGTCAAGATGGTGTAGGCCGTTGCATTAAGTGTTTTCAATAGTGATGATGTACATAAGAGGTGATGTCGCTATCATACAAGGAAAATTCCCTCACACAGGAGTGGCTCCAAGAGATGTTCCACTACAGGAACTCTCAGTGAAAAGGACTCCTATGCAAACATACAAGATGACAACATGAGTATCCCATCAACATACAACAAAGGGATCTCAAAACACACCATGAGAAATCGCGACAAAAAGTACATCACACAGAGGATTCCACATCACATAAAGCAGGAATCATGAAAACAAGTAAGAAACAAGATCCCACATCAAACATCAAACAAGGATCTGTGCAACACAATGCATAGCAAAATAAGTACATGAATGCACTGTATATACCTCACATCCAGGGGCCATCTGAAGAAGCGATATGTCAAATTGTTGAAACTGTTTGAACCATCAATCTCATGGCGTCGAATCTCATGGAATGATTGCTCTTACATTGAATGTTGACACCTGCACTCCACTTAGAAAAGTGGTCAAAGAATAGAATCAGAAAATGGAAAATTTGAATGCACCATCAGATTTGTGGTGTCGAATAGTGCAAAATTGACTGTCAAATTTATGAAATCTGAGAAAGTGAGATTCTGGGGCTCAAGGAATCTTTTAGATTCCCCCTAGATTCCTCAAAGATTCCATCCTCTGGGTCCTCTGCAAATTGGTTGCTCAGATCAAGAAATTGACTACACCATCGGGTTCATGTTTCTGAGAGGTGCAATATTGACATAAAGTTTGTCTAATTTGGACACTGTGAAAATTTCACCCTCGTGGAAATTTTGCTCAGTCATGGTTCCACCTGCATTAAAAATTAATAAAAAAATATTCTACCTTGTTGTTTGTGCCTGCTCCTGGTTCCTCCATCTTCCCAAGGGCACTGGTGAAATGAATGTTTGTATAATTTTCTGGCAAATTTATCAACGAAATCATTTTGGTGCAGTGGTAAAAGTAAGCAAATGGTTGAGGAGGGGACAGGTGGTCAAACCTCGCCCCTCCCTTTTTTTAACACATCATTATTTGTTTTTAAAACAAAATTAATTTTAATGGGGGGTTGGGTCCACATTGGGCGGCTCACCCCATACATATGTATCCGTATATGTTGTTGACCGTGGGCTTTGGGGTTGTTGCAATGTATTTTATGGGTGGTATATCACACAGTTTTGGTGTTACATGTATTAATTGGGCCGTCCACTTGGGATTTTCCCACATGGGCCGGTTGGGTTCGACCCCTGCCGGCTCCTGTACTAATATTTTGGTGTCGTTTAATTGGTGGGGGTGTGGGCCGGGTCCACCGTAGGTGGCCCTTGCCCATCGGAGGCGACTTGTACGCACCAGAGGTGGTGCATGTCCACCCCATTTATGTTTATGTTATGGTATTAAACATAGGAGAAGTGTGTGGTGGGGTCATGGTCGCCCACCCAACCTTTGTATATTTGTTTTGTGTTGTGGTTAGGCTTGCAGGGGTCATGGCTCGTTGGCCTATAAATAATTTATTTTTGTTATGGAATTTTTGGGTTGGCGAGGGTGGTGGCCCGCCACCATAATGTATATATATATTTTTTATTATTAGGAATAGGGTATATTTTCCAACCTTTAGAAAATAAGGGATATTGGGCCGATTAACGAGGCCACAATTTGGACTGCTTTCGGAAGCTAGGCTTCATGCCCTGGGGTCGGTCAAATTGTAGGACACTTAAAATGACCCACAACCCAACTTTGACCAAAACTTTTACTGGCTCATTCTCACTCATACGAGCTTGGATTGGTGAACCATTTGCAGTGCCGTGATTAGGATGATGAGATCTATGCTTTGGTCCTAGTTTGAAACCATTTTGATCATTTTAATTTTCGAACTTCCATTAGCCCTCTTTGTCCTGTGTGTATCTCTGTAGCCACATGGATCAATCCTCCCCACCGAGGAGCTTTTGGTCCTCCAAAAGCATGAAAAATAATTTGCAAATTCTATGTACCTTGTTTGCATCATAAGCGTCCTAAAAGGTATTGCTTCCATCTCCTTCACCTTTGTTCTTCATAGCCTTAAGGGATGAGTCGACCCCTGCAAACTCTAGTGGATTTTTTTGCAAATTACATGCTTGAATTTCATTACCAAATAATGACCCAAGCATCCCACACTTGCCACGAGTTTATAACACATACTCGGTGGTCAAGTTTACAACAACATGGACGCAATACCCTAGCTATGAAAACAAGGCCAACATATCATTGCTGCTTCAACAAGTGATTGAAAACACATCATCACTACAACACATGATTTACAATCATAAGGCCAAACATTATTGTCTTGACATGTGATGGAAACACGACATCACTTTCACAGTTTATCATGCAACACAAAACAAGACCAAACATCATTGTTGCTTAACAAGTGATGGAAACATGACATCAACTTCACAGTTTATCATGCAACACAAAACAAGACCAGACATCATTGTTGCTTAACAAGTGATGGAAAACACATCATCACTTTTACATTTTAAAATGCAACAAATGATTTACAAAAGTACAGCCGTGAAACGCTAACATATCTAGAAACCATTTTTCACTTATCAAAGTGAATGGGTTGCCTCCTTGTGGCTATTTTTCTTATTGAACAATTATTTCACTTGTTTTATGCACCAACACTTTCTCTTTAAGGCGCTACTCTGGATGGAGCCTCCAACAAGTGGCTCTTTGATGGCCACTTATGTCGCAATGACTGCGATACATCTTATTTCTCCATATCTGTTTAACCTATTGTTGATGGGGTCTTTCACGCCTCATCCTTTTGTGTGCTACCATTCTTTTCCAACACTTCTAAAATGTATGGATATGTAATTCAGAAAAGGTACATGTCTGTCGAAGCCATGTTTTACATTCATTATTAACAACCTGATCATAATCCAAATGAACATTCGAATGTTGAAAGTGGTTATACCATTCCTTGCCATCTCTGGTGTAAGTATGGCGATGAGATCTAGACTCGTACAAGGAAAATGTCCTCAAGCAGTAGTGGCTCCAAGAGATGTTCCACTATAGGAACTCTCAGTCAAAAGGACTCCTATCAGTATGACATAGACTCAGGCATGATGATCATCCCGCCAACATGGAATAAAAAGGATCTCAATGCAAACATACAAGACGACAACATGAGTATTCCATCAACATATAACAAAGGGATCTCAAAACACAACATGACGAATCATGACAACAAGTACATCAGATAGAGGATTTTGCATCATATCAAGTAGGAATCATGAAAACAAGAAAGAAACAAGATTTCACATCAAACATCAAACAAGGATCTGTGCAGCATAATGCATAGAAAAAGAAGTACATGAACACACTGCATATACCTCACATCCAGGGGCCATATGAAGAAGCCGATGTCAAACTTCTGAAACTATTCGGACCATTGATCTCACAGTGTCGAATCTCATGGAATGAATTTTTGCACTTTGAGTGCTAACACCTCCACTCCACTTAAAAAAGTGGTCGAAGAATATAATGAGAAAATGGAAAATATGAATGCACCATCAGATTTGTGGCATCAAATAGTGCAAAATCTGGGGCTCAAGGAATCTTTTAGATTCCCCCTAAATTCCTCAAAGATTCCCTCCTTTGGGTCGTCTACAAATCGACTGCTCAAATAAGGAAATTGACCGTGCCATTAGGTTTGTGTCACCGAGAGGTGTAAGATTGACGTAAAGTTTGTCCAATTTGGAAACTGTGAAAATTTCACCCTCCTGGAAATTTTGCTCAGTTATGGTTCCACCTGTATTAAAAATTAATGAAAAAATATTATGCCTCATTTTTCGTGCCCGCTCCTGGTTCCTCAATTTTCTTGGGCTCACTAGTGAAATGAATGTTTATATAATGTTCCAGCAGATTTATCAACGAAATCATATTGGTGCAGTGGTAAAAATATGCAAATGGTTGAGGAGGGGTCGGGTGGTCAAACCCCACCCCTCCCTTTTTTTAACACATTATTTTTTGGTTTTAAAATGAAATGAATTTGAATGGGGGGGCAGGTTTGCATTGGGCGACCCACCCCATACCTCTGTATCCATATGTGTTGTTGACCATGGTCTTTGGGACTGCTGCAATGTATCACACAGTTTTGGTGTTACATGTATTAATGGGGTCGGCCACATGGGTCGGGCGGGTTCGACCCTTGCTGGCTCCCGTACTAATATTTCGACATCATTTTATTGGTGGAGGTGTGGGTCAGCTCCACCGGAGGTGGCCTATTCCCACCCCATTTATGTTTATGTTATGGTATTAAACATAGGAGAAGGGTGTGGTGGGGTCATGGCCACCCTCCAGCCTTTGTTAATTTGTTTCATGTTGTGGTTAGGAAGGCGAGGTTCATGGCCGTCAGCCTGTAAATAATTTAATTTTTTTATGGAATTTTGGGGTGGCAGGGGTGGTGGCCTGCCACATAATGTATATATATTTTTTATTTTATTAGGAATAGGGGAGATTTTCCAACTATTGAAGTTTCTAAGTTTACTTAGTTTAGAAACCTCCATGCACTCTATCTAATTTATTCCTACCTACTTCTTATTTTACTTAACAAGTTATTTACAATGTAAATACTAAAAATAAACACTACTGCATGCTCAAAATATTACATATCAACAACTAAAAGAAACAGAAACAATCACGCCATATGACACCATTATTTTTGGACCAATGTCCCTGGAAAAACCCAATGTGAGAAAACCGGTGCAGCTATATGAGGGTTTTCTTATTAAGCAATAGCAGAGTACAATCTGGGTGCCGAAATAAGTCTACCTAATAGAGAATTTCCTTAGTAGTAATACCTCTCTGTTTCAAACAAATCTACTGGCTGAAAACCCAGATAATCCTTCTGGTAGCTACTCAGCACCAATCAACCCCTTAAACCCCAGCGTCTGCCCAATCTGGACTATGTTAGCCTCTCCTAGCCCAAAGTTGGCCTTGTGTCAGCCTATCTTGGCTAGCGTCAACCCTAGGAGGCCCTGCGTCTGCTCTCTGAGCCTCTGTGTTAGCTACACTAGCCCCTATGGTGCTTTGCGCAACACTTAGTTGCCTCTACATGGCCCTGCATGAGCATTGACTACTCCTGTGTCTCTCTTTCTGGCTGCTCTGTTGATATCCTGACACTATCTCTACTTCTCCATCTCTCTGTATTCAATGCCCCTCAACTGCTCTCTTGATCCCTGATTCTATCTCTCTTAGGAAACCCCACTCTAGAGAACAGAATGATTGATCATCTAGTTTACTCTCCAAGTGACCCTCAAGCCTCTTCTTAAGCCTTTCCTGTTGACGATTCAATGGCCGAGATTAAGTCCCTAATCAACTGTTCAGATTATATATAGCTTGATCCATGTCTTTTGGACCACTCTAACACAGATTCATATTAATACACATTAATATTTTATATTCCCTAAGTTTAGACTTAGGGACTCCATTAAAAATATTAATTATTTTAATATCTCCTGAACTGTTTAGAATATGCCCAAACCCTTTCTGGGTATTGGACATCTCATGCACCCAAACCTCTACACCAAATTTCGTGGCTAGAGAACATCTGATGCTACCCAAAATCAAAATCAACCTTTAAAAAATAAGGGATATTGGGAAAATTAACGAGGCCACAATTTTGACTGCTTTTGGGAGATAGGTTTCATGCCCCGGGGTTGGTCAAATTGTAGGACACTTAAACATGGCCCACAACTCAACTTTCACCAGAAATTTGATTGGCTCGTTCTCCCTCATATGAGCTCAAATTGGCGAACTGTTTGCACCATCGCCATCAGGACAACAAGATCTATGCTCCGGTCCTAGTTCGAAACCATTCTGATCACTTTGATTTTCGAGCTTCCATAAGCCATTTTTGTCCTGTGTGTGTCTCTAGAGCCACCTGGATCATCTAGAAGCAACAAGAAGAAGAAGAGAGGAGAAAAATAGAGGAAGAACAATAGAGGCAGTCTTAGAAGGAGGAAGCAACACATAGACTAGAAGAAGAACAACGAACTTAGGAGATTGAAGAAAAAGAGTTGGAGGAAGAATATACTATCCAACCCATGGATGATGAACTAGGAACTCGAGAGGAACCTCTACTTATAGATGATCATCTTCCTTTCAAGAAAATGGGGATCACACCTCCACTGGCTGACAGGGTCATGGATATGCAGTGTCACATTTGATCAACTTAAGAAGAGGTTCATACAACAGTGGCATAGATACTTCCCCAAGGATCCTCAAAATCCAGTCTCAATTTCTACTAAGAATGTCATAACCTCCAACATCAAAATGAATCTAGAGCTAACATGGTGGAAAATGTTGCATTCACAACAATGACACAGGATAATTCTGAATACTTGTTGAAGTAGAATGTCAGATTGAGAAGATAACCTATTGTGGTAAAGAACAAGTGGAACATCTTGTGTTAGAGAACCAATTCTTGTCATCACAAAGCTTCGGTGAATGGAATTCATCCATCGAAGAAGAATCGGGGCCAATGGAGGACACAAAGGCGTGATTATACGATGAGATTACTCTTCTACAACAAGTTGTGTCTCCTCTTCTTGGAATTCAAAAGAAGGCACAAGAAGTGGTGAAACTCTTGAAGGTAGCAAACAGAGCAATCAATCATCTTCAGGAGTGGGCTTCCAAGTATCTAGATGCTCCATAACATTTGGAGAAGAAAGATAATATTTTTGCATATATGGATAGAGATTAGTTGAGACTCCACAACCAAACTATATGCACCTTGGAGAACAATCGATTAGTATTGTTTTTGCTTATAATCAACTGCACAATGGTTTTGAGTCTCTAACACAAAAGCATGGGATGCCTTCAATAGGTACGCTTGAAGCAATCAAAGGTAGGGAGATCATCTTCCTAGAGATCAAGAAATACATTAAACAAATCAAATAGGAAACAAAACAAGAAGGCTTGGTAACCAAGGAAATTAATTTATAGTACACCATTGCACCAGTTAAAGATCATATGAAACTTTCATGGATGTGGAATAATGTGCAATCAAACTCCAAGAACATATTGATGGAAGTACTAGAGGTGAAGATGCACTACATTGGGGACTTTCTAGTTTGTGTCAAAGCCATTTGTACAGAGTTCAGAGCTTGGCAAACTTACATTACAACTGATCTCCTTGAGGAAGCAAATGACTTATAAATTTGATGAGTCTTTGTCCCATTATAATTTTTTTCTTATATAGTAGTTGTCTCATTTTTTATTTGTCTTATGTAACAAATGATTTGTAATGAAGTCCAAAGGACACATGTGGAATGTGAATAGCCACACATTGGAATGTAATAAGTCATGTATAGAATATGAATATTCATAGAATTGAAAGAGTCATGAGGAAGATCAAAGGTGATTGTTACTTGTTATAAATATCTCCTCATAACTCAAGCAAATGGCTTGGATTCTAGAGGTCTTTCCTAGTCTTCTCTTGTAATACATAGGAGATATATCATTATTTGAAGAAGCAAGTTGTGGCTTCATGTTCCACTATTGGATACAATGTTTCATCTATGTAATGTTGTACTTGGGATCTTGCACTCTTAATGACAATATCAATGATCCGACACTTGTTCATAAATGTATCATATATATAGTAGGACTATTCTTGTTATGTTTATGGTATATGTCATTTTAATCACATACTAAGTTAATGAAATAATTTGTTACTTAGCTATGGCTATTATTGAATAAGTGTTGTTATGCTTTAATGGTTGTTGTTTATTATGTGGAATAATCTATAGTAATTCAACAAGCCTTTCTCTTTCTTCCTGATTCCCCCTTTAAGAAAATACTATTGCTTTTCTAACTAGTGGCTCATTTTCCCTACTAGCCATGGAAGTAACCCATGTATACCTTACATTGCGTGTCTCACAAAGCTCACATTCTTGTTGCCCCAAAGAGGTGTTGTGTTCTCTTGTGTTTGATCATAACCATCTTTAAAACCTTTCTACATATAGTTGGACCATATGACCGAATGGGACTCCTACACCAAATGATGTGAAGACTAATTGGAACTTCACATTAGGGACATCACCTTACAATGTTGGTGGCATACAACACTGTCAACGTGACCTTAAAGTGAATGGAGAAACATACAAACTTATGCTCAATATGTGCTAAGATAGCTAATAGCAGGGATCAAATCATGTGAGAAAGAAACCTTCAACTAACATAGGAGCATTTCTCTCATTGAATAAGTGATGGATACTGAGCTTCTTGTTAGTTTAATTAGATTTCATTTTTATTTTTTTTTATCATTTTTATTGTATTTATTTATTTTTTCTATGTGGTTCATGAACCCCGAAGATTGGTGACTGCTACATCCATGAAATATGTGTACTAGGCACATCCACCTAAAGGGATCACTTCTTTCTAGCTCAACCACAAATTCTAATCCTAAGAGAGTCGATAGAATTGAACCTGTGACCTATCGAGTGAAAATGTTCTTTAATGATAGGGACTCGACCAATTGATCTAATCGTCGAAGCTATATCATTTTTATTTAATTCCATTTCTAACAATTTAATTTACTCCTAAGATTAATATTCTTTGCCATTGATGAGCTAACACATTATGTGGAAGTAAGAAACAAGGGTCTCCTGACTTATTTGTGTTAGTTTTGTAGGCAAATCAATCTGAGGGTTCTAAACTACTTTGGAATGGTAATTTATTATCTCAAGGTCTTGATATTTTTCCACACAGAGAACAAAAGTTAAAGATGCTACATAGAGAGGGTTGCTCCCAAGGAAAATTGAAAGTTGTAGGATGGACTAAGCAAAGGTGGGGGAATTTTCTGGAATGACCAAGCCAACTCCCTAGACAAGAACCAAAGATAGTGACTTAGACTATAAAATTCCTCAAATTTATTTTATTTTTCTATAATTTGAGTAGGAATGTTCTTGCTAGTTTTTACTATCATAACAATTTACAACAAGTTATTTGTTGGGAGGAGATAATTAAATGACTAGATCTAAACCCCAAAAACAAGTTATTATTTCTTGCAATTTATATTTGTATCTAGCCTTCTGAAACAAGTTCTACAAGCCTATAAGTATATTACACTAGAACTTGTAATACTTTTTTAGGTTTATATCAATTTATAAGCAATATTTTCATGTTAGAGTTGAATTAATTGTATTTTCCGACCATTTAAATTATAAAATAATATTCTAAAAAAATTGGGTTAATTAACATATAACAGAAATCTAAAAATCATTTTTTTTCAATCTATATTCATTAGATAGGAGGCCCCAAATCCTCTACAATCACCCTCTAGCCATTCCATATCTTGGGGTAAATCCTAGAGGTGTTATTCACATAGTATATTGGTTTCTTGAACAAAATAGGTTGTTGTCCCTGCCTTTTTATGCAGGTTTTTAGGTTTTCCTTTAGGAAAACAAGAAATTTTAACTTATAATTCCTTAATTGTACTTGAAAATCGATAAATAATCACATATATGGTTAGAGTAACTTCAATAGAATAAAATCCATTCGTTACATGGTATATCATTGAATTGATTTGGTTACTAATATCTATTGTTAAAAAATTTCTCTATTTTAGATTAAGATCACCTCCACCCCATTGACTACATCTAAGGAATTGGACATAAACTGAAGTTAGTAGTCGATATTTATGGAGTCCTATCATGGTTGTTTATCTATATATGAAACTGCTTGAGGATTATGTAAATTGCAAGTTAATAAAATGAGTTCTTATGGCTCTTTAAGTTGAATTCATACACATATTAAAACATGAATTTAACTCATAAATTGCAGAAAATTGCAGAGAATAAAACCATAACAGTAACTACAAAATAATAAGTGATGATGGATTTCACCCTTCCTGGGCTACGTCTACTGGTCCAGCTCCCAATGCTTGGCCCTCTTTCATTATGCTAAAAAATGATGACTACAATGTGTTACAATGCTCAAATGGCTTCAAAACCTATTCCAACAACTTAAGAGCTATGAAAAACCATGTCTAGCCTCTTTTTGGTTGGTCCACCTAACCAACAAAAAATTAACCAATAAATAATCACCAACTCAGCAAGAATAAGAATATGAAAAATGGTGCGATGTCATTGGCCCTTTTCGAAGCCCAGTCATATGCCAACTCAACAGGCCCAATCATCATGCCACGTCAGCAGTATGAAATGCTGACTAGGCATCCCTACACAAAATTTTTCCTATTTTCTAAATCGATCAGAACTCATTTCTAGGAGAATACAACGTTTTTTTTCTGTGAAATGAGTTGCATAGGATTAAACAAGATGAGATATATGTGGTTGTTCAAGTTTCTCTTCAATCTGGCAACTTTCATTTTTTTAGCATATTTTTTAGCACCAAATCACTCCTCCCCATTGGAAGCTTTTGGACCCCAAAAGCTATTTTATTAATGAACAATTAGACGAGGGTACAACCTCCTCACCCTTCCAGTCTCAATCCATTGGAATTTGCCTGAATTCAACAATTTGAGATTTTCATGAAAATTGATCCTTTTCCTTGATTCTGGAGACCCTGTCTTGCTGTTGTAGATACCATCTTGGAGCAGTTTCCCAGAATTTGCAGAACAACAAACTGTCCTTGAAGAAACAAACATATTCCTTCGTTAGTCGTCAATCAAAGGAAACTTAAACAACTTGAAATTTTTCTCACCTTGAACACGATCGACATGGCGATGTTTAGCTTGTCTTTCCTTGTCTTGCTTGCCCTTCTTAGGATGAGGTTGCAGATGCAATCTCCAAAACTTCTTGACCCAATGCCCACTGACATTACAATGGGTGCAGATTTTTTTGTGCTTGCTTCTTGATGACATTGTCTTTGAACTTGGAAGAGAGTCTTTATGCCTTGCTTCATTCCTACATTCAAGCAACTCTTTCCTTTGCTGACACTTCTTATAGAAAGTGAATGGAACCATATTGTATAAAAATTTATTCAATGGATCATGTGGCTCAAAATCAAATAAACTATTTGAGTGAGGCTTATACCTTCCCTTGTTATCCTTTGAAACATGCTTCTTACACAAGGAACTTGAATGGCGAGAAGAACTTGTCTTAGTCTCTTCTTCAACTTGTTCATCTCTCTTTAGAGAGTTCTTGCATTTCATGTCCTCCTTTTGCTTTAGAAACCAAGAAAGTACCAATTTCAATTGCAAATCCCAACAATTTTCCTCATCATGTCCTCTCTTATGACAAAAAGAACATGATACCCAAGAGTTATCACTAGAAGACCATTCTCCCTTTTCAACATAGCCCAAAACTTCATATCGAGGTCTCTCATTTTCCTCAATTGGATGGATAATGCCCTGATTGTTCACTCCAAGTCCTCCTCCCTTGCTTCCTCCCTTCTAACCCATCTTGGACAAGAGCTTTGTTCATATGCCTTTTCTATGCTTCTCAAAGGTTGCAAAAGAGCTTAAATCAACATTTTCATATAAAGAAACTGCATGTAAATTCTTACAATTTTCCTCATCTTTCGATTGAAGGAAAAAGATGCTCTAAAACTCTTTCCTAATTCTTGAGGTGTCTTCTTGGAATCTTGGCATTTCTTATTTCAGCTCCTTAGAATTTGGCACTGATAGAACCTCATCCTCATCATCACGAGGACAAAAGGTGCAGACTTGGTCATCTTCCTTCTCTGAGGGTATTTCTGCACTAGCCTCTTGTGTAAGGGTTGTTTTGGAAGAGGATGATAATGAAGGTGAGGATGGAGGTGAAGATGATGGTGAAGAATATGGTGGTTCATCACAATTCCCTTTTGAAGTCTTGTCATCATCTCCTCCTTTTCCTCCAGAAGAACCCTCTCCTTTTGAAGGCTTGGAGCTCTCACCCTTCAACCTTGAATTTCTCTATTCATAGAGAACTTTCACCATATGGGTCATGTCAAGGAATTTCTTTTTGAAAGAATTCTCATCCTTTGATATATTATTAAGTCCTCCCTCATGAGACATGCTTACTAAAGCTTCAGGAACAACTTTAGGTGAAACTTGTGGTGGGGATTGTGGAAAATGTGCTCTCCTTGTCCTTGTCCCAATTTGAGAACCTGTACCCACAAGCTTTTCTTCTCCTCTTTTAAGCCTCAACCTTGTAAGCATCATAAACACTTTCAAACAATTAAATCCTCATAGGAGCAAATAAAACCTATTCTCTTAGGCCAAACTTGGTTTCTATATGAAACTTCTTTAGGATTATGTAAATTGCAAGTTAATAAAATGAGTTTTTATGGCTTTTTAAGTTGAATTTATACACATTAAAACATGAATTTAATTGATATATTGCAGAAAATTGTAGATAATAAAACCATAATAGTAACCACAAAATAAAACATGATGAAGGAGTTCGCCCCTCCTGGGCTACGTCTCCTCGTCCAGCTTCCAATGCTTGGCCGTCCTTCATTATGCTAAAATATGATGACTACAATAAGTTACAGTGCTCAAATGGCTTCAAAAACTGCTTCAACAGCTTCATAGCTATCAAAAATCCTTGTCTAGCCTCTTTCTACTCTGAAAAAGACCAAAAACTAAGAAAGTAATGAGCTTTCCAAGTTTTACTGCTAGTTGACCCGCAATTTCACCAAGTCTGGCTAACTGTCCTATATTTTCACCCCATTTTTCGCTAATGGAGCAACAAATTAGCACATCACCGGTGAAAATTATGGGACCGTTAATTTCTCCATTAACTCATGTGCACACTGGTGGTCACATGAGCGCTCCATGTGACTTGGGGTTGGACCCTGCGGTCTAGTTCCCCTTCGTATTAACCCTTGGTCTCAGCACTATGGTCGCAAGGCCAATGTTTAAGGTTGGGGGGGCGGGGCTAATCCCTAGCCCCTGGTCCCACCCCTGGTCCTTGTGGGCATGGCGATCGGGGCTAGGGCTAGCCCTCGACCCCTTACCCCAATAATCACCCCATTAATGTTTAAGTAAACATATAGTAGGTCATTTACACAAGGCTCACCTTTGGTGCAATGGTGTATGCAGATATTTGTTGGTAAGCGATTTTAGGTTCGATTCCTATGGAGTATAATTCAGACTTGCCCCAAAACATTTCGTGGCCACTGAGGCACCATGTGGAATCCTATGGTTGGGCCATGTGGCAGCCTCCGGTTAGTCCACCTAACCAATAAAAAATTGACCAATAATTAATCGCCAACTCAGCACGAACAAGAATATGAAAAGTGGCGCGATGTCATTGGCCATTTTTGAAGCCCAATCATATGCCAACTCAATAGGCCCAATGAGCATGCCACTTCAGCATTATAGACTGTTGATTGGGCAGTCATGCACATAATTTTTCTCGCTTGCCAAATCAGTCAGAACTCATTTCCGGGAGCATACGACGTCTGCTTTGCGCAAAATGAGTTGTGCTAGATTCAAGCAGAAGAGATCTACGTGATCATTCATGTTTTTCTTCAATTCAACAAATTTCATTTTTGAGCATATTTTTGAGCATCAAATCACTCCTCCCCACTGGAATATTTTGGACCCCAAAAGCTCTTTTATTACTGAAAAATTAGATGAGGGTACAACCCCCTCACCCTTATAGTATTAATCCACTAGAATTTTCCTGAATTCAACAATTTGAGCTTTTCATGAAAACTAATATTTTTCCTTGATTCTAGAGACATTGTCTTGTTGTTGTAGACACCATCTTGCTGCAATTTCCCAGAAATTGCAGAACAACAAATTGTTCTTGAAGAAACAAACATATTCCTTCATCAATCGTCAATCAAAGGAAACTTAAACAAATTGAAAATTTTCTCACCTCGAACACTGTCAACATGGTGATGTTTAGCTTGTCTTACCTTGTCTTTCTTTCGTTTCCTAGGATGAAGTTGCAGATGAAATTTCCAGCACTTCTCGACCCAATGGTCACTAATATTACAATGGGTGCATAATTTTTTGTGCTTTCTACTTGATGACATTGTCTTCGAACTGAGAAGAGAGTCTTTCTACCTTGTTTCATTCCCACATTCAAGCAACTCTTTCCTTTGCTGACACTTCTTCACACTATGTTTATGTGAATGACAAAAAGTGCATGGAACCATATTCCATAAAATTTTATTCAATTGATTATGTGGCTCAAAATCAAAGAAACTATTTGAGTGAGGCTTATACCTTCCCGTGTTATCCTTTGAACCATGTTTCTTACACGAGAGACTTGAATGATGAGAAGAACTTGTCTTAGTCTCTGCTTCAACTTGCTCATATCTCTTTGGAGAGGTCTTGGATTTCATGTACTCCTTTTTCTTTAGAAACCAAGCTGGTACCAATTCCAAACGAAAATCCCAACAATTTTCCTCGTCATGTCCTCTCTTGTGACAAAAATATCATGATACCCAAGAGATATCACTGGAAGACCATTCTCCCTTTTTGACATAGCCTAAACCTTGATATCAAGGTCTCTCCTTTGCCTCAATTGGATGGATAATGCCCTAATTGTTCACTCCAAAGCCTCCTCACTTGTAACCCATATTATACAAGAACGTTGTTCCTATGCCTTTTCTATGCTTTTCAAAGGCTGTAAAAGAGATTAAATCAAAATTTTCATGTAATGAAACTACATTTAAATGCTTACCATTTTCCTCATATTTCAATTGAGGGACAAACATGCTCTTAAACTCTTTCCTAATTATTTATGTGTCTTATTGGACTCCTAGTCTTTCTTCTTTCAGACCCTTGGACTTTGGCACTGATAGAACCTCATCTAGTTCATCATGCAGGCAAAACGTGCAGACTTGGCCATCTTCCTTCTCTGAGGGGATTTCTGCACTAGCCTCTTGTGAAAGGGTTGTTGTGGAAGATGATGATGATGAAGGTGAGGATGGAGGTGAAGATGATGGTGAAGAAGATAGTGATTTGTCACCTTTCCCTTTTAAAGGCTTGTCCTCATCTCCTCCTTTTCCTCTAGGAGAACCCTCTCCTTTTGAAGGCTTGGAGCTCTCACCCTGCAATCTTGAATTTCTTTCTTCATAGAGAACTTTCACCATGTGGGTCATGTTAAAGAAAGCTTTTCTTAAATCCTTCTCATACTCTGACATATTATTATCTCCTCCATTAGACATGCTTACTGAAGCTTCAGGAACAAATTGAGGTGAAACTTGTGGTGGAGAATATGGCAGAAGTGCTCTCCTTATCCTTGTCCCAAATTAAGAACTTGTACCCACAAGATTACCTTATCCTCTCTTAAGCTTCAACCTTGTAATCATCAGAAACACTTGCAAACAATTAAATCCTCACAGCAGCAAAGAAAACTTATGCTCCGATAACAAACTTGATTTCTATATGAAACTGCTTAAGGATTATGTAAATTGCATGTTAATAAATTGAGTTTTTATGAATCTTCAAGTTGAATTCATACACATATTAAAACATGAATTTAACTCATAAATTGTAGAGAATAAAACCATAACCGTAACCACAAAACAAAAAGTGATGAAGGAGTTCACCCCTCCTGGGCTATGTCTCTTGGTCCAACTTCCAATGCTTGGCTCTCTTTCATTATGCTGAAAGAATGTGATTACAATGAGTTATATTGCTCAAATGGATTCAAAAATTGCCCCAACATATTCAAAGCTATCAAAAACCCCTGTCTATCCTCTTTTTGCTCCCAAAAAAACCCAAAAAAAATAAAGTTATGAGCTTCCCATGCTTTGTTGCCAATTGACCCACAATTTCTCCAAATCCGGCTAATGTTCCTACATTTTCACCCCTTTTTTCACTAACGGAGCAACAAATCAGTGCACCACTAGCACAAATTATGGGACCGTTAATTTCTCCATTAACTCTTGTGTGCATCGGTGGTCACATGGGTGCTCCATATGACCTTGGGATGGCCCTTGTGGTCTAGCTCCCCGTCATATCATCCCTTGGTCTCGACGCTATGTTTTCCTGACCAATGTTTAAGGTTGTGGGGGGGGGGGGGGGGGGGGGCGGGCTAAGCCTTAGACCCCGATCTTGCCCTTGGTCCTTTTGGGCATGGTGACTAGGGCTGGGACTAGCCCTCGGCCCCTTACCCCAATACTCTACCCCATTAATGTTTAAATAATATATAGTGGGTCCTTTAGTAAAATGCCCGCCTTTGATGCTATGGTGTATGTGGATATTTGTTGGTAAGAAGTTTCAGGTTCGATCCTTGTGGAGTTTAATTTGGACTTGCCCCAAAAAATTTTGTGGCCATCGAGGTGCCACGTGCCATTCAAAGAAATCATGTTGAGACATGCTGATGATCATAACCTTAGTCTTGAATACAAATCTATATTGACTTGATGGTTTGCTTGCAGGCCTCACTTTGGTACTTTCTATTTCTATTTAGAAACTTCAAATAACTAGAAGAGTAATTATGTTTCCCTCTCCTTATCGAAATGACACTACTCTTTCAAAGGCAAACCTACAATTGGGTTCTGGCTGTCTTCCAATTATCACCCGGATCTGGAGAAAGAGAGAATACAGTGTAATATTTAAATACATAAGCAATCAGAAAACATGGCCTATTGGAATTATGATTTATGCCACTAGTTTTATTTTTTAGTATGCTTATTGAATAATGTAGCTTATGCAATAAGGCATAGGTCATGCCACAAAAAAAAACAGGGGTGGAAAATAGGTTGTGCCACAATCACAACAATGAAAAATCTGGGGAGAATAAAAAGTCCATACTCTCTAGATTCTCACCGAAAAATATAATCAAGGTCAACCTCCTCATGTGTTCAAGGAGTTTAGGGTTTTCAAAATAAGCCTAAAGAGAGTTACAATGTGACAATATTTTAAATGCTTTAGCTACTTGGAATAGATTAGAATGTAGGGTTGATGTTTCTGTTGGAGCCTAAATTCATACAATGTTCAGATTGCAGGTTGGACTCCAACAATTATCAAAATAATATGTTATGTTCCCATTGTAGTTTTTGATGCCTACTGCATCCATTCTAGAATTGATGGTCAACACGTATCATACAAAACAAGAACCAAGGAGATAGTAAGCATTGCACAAATTTACCCATATGTCCCTTATAACAATTTCTTTATCATAAGCTTGGTGAATTCAATTGCATTTCCCCAAAACATCTCTATGGGAATCTTCCAAGCATTGTGGAGGAGGCATTTGAATGCAGTCCATATATAGAAGCATGCTTCAATTAACTTTAATGTAGTGACAAATGAACCAGCTTCAGCCCAACAAATTTTATATTGTATTTATTAAAGGATGGGTACTTCCATGAAGTCAGTTAAAGGTATCAACCAATAGTAAATAGGCAAAAACTCTTACAAGCCAATATTCCTGGCAATCTACTATATCTCCAAAAAGAACATAACTTTCACATAAAACCAAAATACATTAAGTTTTGAAACAACCATTCACATAGTTCTGCACATGTTTCTCTTTCAAGATAGCTCATTGTCTGCATTTTGTTCTATGTGGAGGGATGAGGTAACCCTCAGCTCTTGCTCAATGACACTTCAAGGCGTCCAATCTTTAGATCCCATAACTTATTTAGGATCTATCTAAGTTTTAGGAACTTTTGGGAGGAAGTTATGTTGTCCATTCTACATGCCTTTTCACTTTCTTTATTTTTATTCTCTATTGTTTGTAAATATTTTCCTATAAATATAGAACATATTTTATTCAAAATAAATAAGAAGAATAAATAAAAATATATCATTGAATTCATTAGAAAAAAGTTTGGCTTTGATTTTCTATATACAAGGTCAATGTAAACCACAAGGAGAAATCTCAGAGGGGCAGGATGCTAAAGAAAATGCGTTCAATGTAGAGGTATGAATATACAGGCAAAGGAAATCTCTCTGGAGTCTGTTAGCAGAAAGACATTGTCCAAGGAGTCAAGTTGATCTATAAATGTAATATGCCTATGGCCTCTCCATTTCAACGACACGGATCCTTTGTGGATTTAATAAATTCAACTGGTGTCTCTACAATTCCTTGAATGACAGATTACAACAATGCATATAAATTCTTTAACACCTCTGTCTCTGTGTTATGCTTTCAATTATTTATTTTATGTGTGGCCTATCCAGAGAACCTAGTTTCTAATACATTGATTTCCAACTATTAAATAAGGTTATTTCATTTCAAAACATTCCCAACACTTCTATGCTCTTTAATAAACCAAAAGAACAATTATATATATTGTTCAATCAGACACAAACATCACAGTGAGCATTATCCTTCAAGGAAACACAGAATTTATGGTTCTTAATTTGAAGAGAAGGCAATGGGGATTTAAATATGCACTTGGTTTGAAATATGGTATCCAACCACCAACGCTGCATTAAATAAGAACAGAAGCACTCCAGCATTAAATAAGAATAGTAGCACTTTCCTCAAGTTTCAACATCAACATCACCAAGCATTAAAATGTTTATATATTCAAATGAGGGCCAACAATTTAAATGGGAGTATCTACATACCATCTCAGTTTCTGCCCTCCATCTCAACAATTAACAAAGTAATGAGCAAGTATTTGTTTAAAAAGGAAAAGATATGAAGTGACATACGTATACCTATTTTTCATGTATACTTGTTTTGCAATTTACCATACTATGCATTCTCCAAAGACTGCCTAGTCCTGCATATGTTCAATTTCAGAATAGGGGTCCAAAAAAAAAAAAATTCAGTGCAGAAATTATATATGGAGAATTACATAGCTTGAAAGACATCCATAATACATATACATTGGACAAATGGGTATATCGCTCACATGGTTAGTCACAGAATTAAGAATATTTGGATGCAACTAGTCTATGGGTGGGTGAGATAAAATCTAATGCTTGTGAGTAGATGAAGACAATGTTGTCATAAAATAGAATATACCCTAAGGAAAGACAGAGCAAGAAATTTGTTGTGTGAAATGAGGATGGTAGAATTTAATACTACGATGGTTTTGAAACCTAAGAGATTACTTCTGATCATGCAATGCGAACAACACTACAATGCTTTTGAGACCTAAGAGATTACTTCTGAGCATGCAATGCAAACAATACTAGTCTAGTTTAGTCATCGCATTACATAGAACTCATAAAAAATTCAATGATGTTGCCCAAAACTGTTCCTCTTATGATTTTGATTCTATTGAGTAATACAGTCTATCATTGAATGGGAGGATTGCATACTAGGTAAGGAGACAATTAATCACTCTACCCTAAACTTTTCCAATTTTTGTAGACACAAAGAAGATTACAAGATAAACACTAGCTTAAGTAGATGGTATTCCGATGATAAGTCAACTTGCTGAATAGAAAGTGCACTTTACCCTAAAAAAATCATTGATCCATCACTTCTAACGTCAATGACTGAAATGACCACCAACATAAGCTTGAGCCCATCCATCAACAAAGGGTTCT
Organism: Pinus taeda; assembly: GCA_000404065.3. Lineage (NCBI taxonomy): Eukaryota > Viridiplantae > Streptophyta > Pinopsida > Pinales > Pinaceae > Pinus > Pinus taeda. The sequence continues at coordinate 66,991 of APFE031052532.1, forward strand.
AAACCCTCACATTAAAAATAGAATGAGCCTATATTTAAAAAAATATCATTATTTGATATCAAGCAGTAAATATGTCCAAAATCAAAAGAACATTCCTCAAAAAGAATTTGACCCATGTATTAGACAACTATTTATGAAAATATGCAGATACATAGCAACGAAGCTATGGTGACCATATCTTTGGTACCAAACCAAAAACCCAATAAAATGGCTAAGAAACAAAAACCACACTGATGGAGATCATTGCAATTTATAAAATTACAATCTGCAAGGCTCGAATCGTAATGAAATAGCCATCTGACTGCCAATAATCCTTTGGAATTTCAAACCATAGAACATATTATCCCACCCCAAGAAACCACCTAAGCTTCTGAAATGTATATATGGTAGATAAATGAGTTATATTTTTCTTAATTTCTACATATCTTGAAGATTTGTTTCATGGAAACCAGAGAGTTTTACTCCTTACCTTTGTGGAGAGTTTGTTTCCCTAAAAAACTACGCACATGGCTCTCTCTAGTCACTGACACTGTTACTGAAGTGATTCCTTACTCCCAGCAACCATAAGATTGACCAATTGAACCATAAGCCTAACCAGCTGAGTTGGGGGCTGCCAATGACCACCCAACCATAGATTGGTCTGCACTGTAAGCTTTCTTGCAGCCCAATCACTCCCATGCCAAACTCTAGAGCATGAGGAGGCTACTTAAAGGATGAAGCACTCGCTCCTATTCTGCTCGCATTTTCTAGCCCATTCTCCTATGTACCTTCTTCTCACCCTCTTCATGACATGCTACCTTAAACAGAGTACTGTCATTCACAAACTTTAAGTTCTCCCCCTCCTTGTCGGTGCGCTCTTCCTTTTGAAAGATGCCTCGAACTGCTTCCCCCTTTCCCAAGTATAACTAGGCTCTGATAAAAGAAATCTCCCTCTGGCCCAAAGTTACTGAGCCAATCAATTGTTTCCCAGCTATCCATCTTGTTCCATATTTTTTTGTGTTACTTGACCTTGTCACTGCTGATTAATTTGTTTTTGCTTGCCAAGTCTTGCAAGCCAATCTTCGTGATGCCACCTACCAGCCTTCATGGTTGTCATAAGCAACAAAACCCCAAGCAGTTTACCTCCTCATATCTGGAAGTCCATGTCACCAACTTATCCTTTTTATTTAATTAAATTTATAATTCTTAAAGCAAGCGGGAAATGTATTGAGTTATTATAGCCAACATCACATTACAAGATCCAGAATTCCTCTAGGCACCTAGTGTCATCAAATTATCTTACTCCAACAATTAAAGGACTTGATATTAAAACCTAGAATTAGCTACCATGATGAAAATTCTCTTAGACTAGCACATCAAGAAAATTACACTTCCACCTTGTCCTTTGAAAATTAAAAAATTATAGAGAAATGGTAGGGTGATATGTTTGGAGATGGTCTAGTTTAACTCTTGGTTACCTTCTGTACACACAGTTTCTAACCCGCCTAAAGGGTGTTTAGACTCTACATACAAAGACTAAATAAAAATCTTCTTAGATAATGCACAAGATTCACGAAAATTATTAATGGTCAATAAAACCTCTAGAGATTAGAAGTCACTCTCAAGATAATGCACATGTGAGGTACATTGGATGCAAGAATGATAAAAATGAAACCACAATTGCAACCTAGCAATCTCACCCACCCAACACCCCTAAATTGTCTAGAAAAAACAAAGAACCCAAAAAACACCACAACAAATAAAAAGCAAGCCCCGAAACTCATAACCCCAAAATTCTTGGATAAGATTTTTTTTTTGAAGAGCTAAAAATAATCAATGATGAAATTGCAAAACAAACTATTGATAAACCATTAACACTCATATAAACACTCTTATTAGATGTTTCTCAACATTTCCTTGTATCTTGGCATATCCATTATGAACCCATGAATCAACTTGAGCATGCATAACTGAGGGTCAATCCCTTTCATGTCTAGGTAGTCCCATGCAAAAGCCCCTTTATATTTCCTAAGGACTTGGATAATTTTCTATTGCTGGTCCTTACTCAGATTACTGTTAATGTTTAAGATTTTCCCTTGCTCGATTTCAATAGGCTTGCTATTATAGACAGTGGTTGTTGGTATCGGTTGGTCGTTAATGTCTCTCAAGGAATCTTCTTAAATCTCATTATCAAGGACTGCTTCAATCATGTGACATCTCAAATTAGACATTGTAGCAGGGTGATTGATAAATGTGTTAATGACATCATCTTCTCCTTTGTTTTTGAATTCAAGCACATCTGCCACAGTCAACAGTGGACAAATATTTTCTTTTAAATATGTTGTTGGTTGTTTCCTAGTTTTTACAATGGTTAGACTTGGCTCAGTAGGAGGGTATAAAGCTAGATTATTACATCATTCCCTTTGGTTATGGTCATACTTCCTATTCGGCAACTTATATAAGCATCGAATGTTGCTAGCCAAGGCCTTCCCATTATTAAGGGATGTCCATCTAATCGATTTCTGGGGTTAATGATCAAAAAATCTGTCAGATATTCCCAAGAGTCCACAGAAACCATCACATCTTTTAATGTTCCTTCTGGCCTAATGACTGAATGTTCAGCTAGTTCCAGCAAGGTAGTGGCTGGTTCTAAGGCTTTGATACCAAGCACTTCACAAGTTTTTGTTTTAAGAATATTAATGGTTGCCCCTAAGTCAACTAAAGCATTGCGAAAAGAGAGGTCATTTATTTGTACTGTGACAATGGGATTTCCCGGGTCTTCGTATTTTATAGGTGTCTCTTTGCCTAGTAATAAATCAGACAAAGTTTCGATGACATGGACAGTAGGTGTTATTTTTTTTTCCTCACAGAATTCTTTGCACACAATTATTTAATGGTTTTAGCATATATTGGAATGTCTTGAATGGCCTAGAGGAGTGGTATTTTTATATAGAGATTTTTGAGTTCACCCAAAAGATCAAAGTCAGGATATTCAATTGGTTGAGGTATTACCAATATTTCTGGGAGTAGGGTAGAAGTAATTATAATTTTCTCAGGATCTTTCTACCTGACTATATCTTCTCCCTATTTTATTTTCTTGTCATCTATAGTCGAAGGCTTATTCAGATGTGTTTCTCTAACTTTAGGTTGCAGATTTTTGTCCTCATCTGGAGAAATTATGCATCCAGATCTTAACTTAAGTTCATTACATTCTCTCAACTCAACTTCAGGGTCTAGAATATCAATCATTTGTATTGGCTGGATTGGTTTGTTATTATGATTTGGGTTGGGTTGAGCTGGGAGTCGCAGTCATATATTAGGTTGAGGATTTTGCTGCAATGTGTAAGGTGCTAGTAAAGTTGGTTGAGGCATAGGAACTGTCCCCATAGGATGGTTTGCGGATCGTTGCCAGTTCTGATTTTGTGAGGTAGAAGGAGACCATTCAGAGGAATAGGGGTTGTTTTGCATGAATGGTGTAGGGTAAGAAGAATTTGGCCAATTATTATTTAGATTTGATTGATTGGGCTATGATGGCATAGAAAATGCTTGAGGTGGCCACGCAGGGAAAGGTGGTTGGTTCTTACATGCTGCCCCTGGATACTGCTGAGAATTAAATTGCGAGGAAGGAAAGAACAAAGAAGGTTCTGTAGGCATACCTGTCGGATGTGCTTTCCATTGACGGCGCTGGTTCAACAGATATATTGGTTCCACTTCCTCTTCTGCTTCCCTGAAAACTGCTTTTAACCTAAGAAGCGATGGAAAACTTTCTGTAGCATGATCCTTAGTGAAAATGGTGCATGTTTGTATCATTTCTAGTAGGCATTCTCTATGATTGTGTTTCTTTATACAACGTGGATAGAAAATAGCCAGGTTCTATTATGCTTCAACCTATTTTCATTTGGCTTGCATGATATCCAATTGTGTCGTCAGGGTCCCCAAGGTATCAGTCTTGAAATCTTCCAACAGATTGTTGATTTCAACTCGTGTAATGCTTCCCCCTGAGGATTTGTTGTCTCTGGTGATCGCACCTCATCCGGTTAGTTTCAACCTTGTACTACCTTTGGAACACTTGATGCACAATTGTATAATATTATCATAATCTTCTTGATAAATATCAGCCTTCCCCATTAAATTTAGTGTTTCTACCCATTGGTCTTTCATACCTTTGATCATCGTAGTTTTAAGAACTTCAGGAGGAAAATTTTCATAACGAGATCTTTGAAAATTATATTGAATAGGTTCTACATATTCTTCAAGAGTCTCATTAGTATTAGCTACCATTTGAAAGATCTTGTCCTTCAGTTCTCTAGTTCAGCAATAATCTTGGTATTTTTTTAGAAAGGTTGTTTTTATTTGGTCCCAATCATTGATGGTAACCTCCACCAAGCCACATAAACCAATGCAGAACAACTTCAGCTTCTGGGGGTCAGTAGTGTAATTACACCCCCTACATAAAACATCGAATTTGAAAAGGAATGCATTAGGATCCTCTGAAGTTAGCCCATGAAAGGTAGTAATATTCTGTAATGGAATAGATTTCATGGGAGCATTGACAACTGTATCAACAATAGGGTATTATAATGTAGAGGTCTAGGCTATTGCTGATTATTAGCCATTTGATAAAAATATGCCAATATTCTTCAGGGATTTCCAGAGCTGGAGATTTGTTCCTAGGGGATTCAGAAGAGATTTTTAGAATGGTTTTAACAATGCTACCTTGGTCTGGAATACTGGGTGTCATCTGTTCAACTACTACTTCAAGATATTTGGGTTCTGATGATTTAATCTTTTCAGCGTTACCTGTTTCTCCCTCTCCTTCATGGAGGTCGCAAGAATTCCATTCTTGTAAAGGGTTAGGCTGTAAGTTTTCCGTGTTATGAAAACTTTGTTCAGACCCTTCAGTCTTGTTGTGAATCTTAGCATCAGCAACAGATGGTGATCTTGGGCCTGAAGGGTTACAGTAGGATTTCTTGTAGAAACGGTTCGGGGTCCTACTGATGACTGAGACTCAACTTTCTTGATGATTTTGTCAATGAAGGTTGATCATGCAAGGGGCATCGATCCCTTATATTTTTCAAATCTGTGTGGAGGAAGAATAGCTTTTTCTACTCTTTTCTTCTTAGTCGTTCACACATAAATTCAAAAATGTATTTCTACTTTAATTCCTACGCAATTTTACTGAAAAGCAGGCAAAGGAGAAAGCACTCTACTTGTTCTTACGCAGGTTCTTACCTTTTGTTTTTAATACCCAATTCTTTCACAAAAAACAAACATCAAACATTTATTTCTACTTCAATTCCTACGCAATTGTGCTGAAAAGCAAGCAAGGGAGCAAGCACTTTACTTGCTCGTACACAGGTTCTTACCTTCCATTTTTAATACCCAATTCTTTCACAATAAACAATTATAAAACACACATCACCTTCTGTGAAATGAAAACACTCTCCCTGGCAATGGCGCCAAAATGTTGGGCGCATATAAGGTGTCTTTTAGAACTCCTAAATGCTTCACATTAATTATCAACCTGGGTAAGTATTTTTGTTTCAAGAGTGTACACAATATGTGCAAGTGATGGAAATCGTTATATCTACAGAGAGTAATGCTTTAAAATAACTTATTTATTTCAATACAAGAGTAAATGGATTAAACCATAACTATGAAACTTGTAACTTCAAGGAAATAAACCTATTCAAGCACCAAAACTCAATCTTAATCAAGAAGTTCTAATTGCAATTACATCAACCGAGTGCACCGTAGCAATAATAGAACTCTTTCAGCTGAATCTAAACTTCTGCATAAAAGTAATACACTTGATCTAACCAATAACACTCTGGCTTTCAATCAACAAAAAATGATTCTTACCTAATAATTAAATTTATCTACGACATGAATAAATAAAACCAATCAACAGAAATAAGAATTAACGCAATGAATACACAAACTCAACACTAGTGAAAGTAAATCAATCGTAAAGTTATGAAACGGAGTAATTAAACTTGCAGTAAAAGAAAGGTAAACTATAAAATAGGGAACATCAGTGAAATCCACCAGTGACTGGGCCAAAGCTGCCAGTGATTACTACTTAATTACTTCAGAATATTGCAAATGAACAACAACAAGAATTATATATTATTCATCAAATCCAAATGTCACTACAACATGATGTATCCTTCAGAATAACGCTCTGTATATTAAAATTACAACTGAAGTAAAAAGGCGAAAAGTTAAGTTCCTCTTTTTTGTTCGTTTTCCCCTCTTATAATCAAAGAGGAAAAGAGATAAATGTGATTCCTTAGGATAAGGAGATCCTGAGGAATTCGCAACCAAATACTATTATCAGACAATCTTCCATCTTGTGTTGATCCTCTTGATTCGCTTCTTGATTTGATTGCGCTCTTTTCTCCTTGTTTAGCCTTTTTTGTTCAATAGTTTGAAAAAAAGTTGTTCCATTCGCTAATTTCTGCAAAAAAAGCAACGAAAGTTAGTTTTGACAACCAAATCACATCAAAATAAGTTTCGTTCACTTCTTATCGAAATTCTATCAAAACCTTATTACATCATGGCACAAATACATAAAAAGGAGGAAAAAGATAGTGTAATCAAGAGTAAATTTATACCTGTTGCACGACCCAACAGTGGGGTAAGAGATTTTTCTCTCTAATTATTTATGTCAGATACTTGCTGATTGGATTGCTAGTTGGGCATCCATAGATTGTACTCTGATTTCACTACTGCATAATAAAGTAAAACCCTCATCTTTTGCATCAATTTTCCCAAAGTTGGGTTTTTTCGAGGACATTTGTCCAAAAACATTTGTGTTAATTTTATGTGTATGTGCTAGTATTTTCTCAGTTCCAACACTATTTATTTCCACAATTTTTATTTGTGAAGGTTGAATTGTATTTATTGCGACGTTGTCGTAGCAATAAACTGAATAATTAATTTATCAGTTAGAAGAAATGATACCGGTTGCTACAATAAGATTCTGGTTTTCAGAATTTTCACAGCCTTGGCCCAAATGGTAAGGGTATTGAATTTTCCCTGGGTATTTATGAAATTATGGGTAGTGATTTATTAGATGTGGTTAAAGAATCTTGTTTGAATCATCATATGCTCCTTTATTTAAATTCTAATTTCATTATTCTGATTCCTAAAGTGGAATACCTTATTTCCTTTGATGATTTTAGGCCTATATCTCTCTATAATGAAGTATACAAAGTCATTACGAAGTGATTTCCCTTCGTCTCAAACCAATTCTCTTGGCCTGCATCTCCAAGGAGCAATTTGATTTTCTTGAAGGCATACAAATTCATGAAGTAATTGGGGTGGCTCAAGAAGGCCTTCATAGTCTGAATACTATGAATCTCAAAGGTGCTATATTAAAACTTGACTTATCAAAGGCCTCTGATCAGGTTAGTTGGATGTATCTTTGGTTACTTCTAACACATATGGGCTTCAGCCTTGATTTCATTACATGGGTTATGAGTTGCATTCAAATGGTCTCTTTTGTTGTGCTTATTAATGGCGTTTCTTCTCCCTTCTTTCATGTACAAAGTGGTCTTCGTCATGGGTGCCCCCTCTCACCTTTATTATTTCTTATAGTTGTTGAGGGCCTTAATCAGATTTTGGGAAAGGTGAAAAACAATGGGGATTTTTAAAGATGCATGGTAACTCGAGCCTTGGATATTTCTCACTTTCTTTTTTTCGATGATATTCTCATATTATGTAATGGAGATATCCAAGAGGTATGTTGAAAAACTGTCAAAAATGATTTCTTCTAGTTTCAAATCTGGAAGAGGATATTGTTCAACAAATTATTGATCTACTTCTGAAGGATTTCTCTCATATAGATGATGGTCTTAAATATTTGTGTTTTCTCCTAAAAACCAACACTTACAAAATGATGGATTAACATTGGCTGATCAAAAAGGTTGAGAAGCATTTAAATATATGGTGTCACATACATATTTCTCGAGTTGGCTACTTGGTTCTTATCAAATATGTTCACAAAGCAATTTATGCTTATTGGTCTTATCTTGCCTAGATTCTAAAAGGTGTTTTTAAGTGTATTAGGTTGGTTTGTTTCAATTTTTTATGGTCTGGATCAAATTATTATGTCACCCTCCCATGTGTGGGATGGGATAAAATAAGAAAGCCCAAGGCCTTGGTTGTTTTGGGCTAGAAGAACATATTTCTCTTCTCACATGCTCTTGATGCAAAATGTGGATGACGTCTTCTTACCACCCAAAACCTATGGCCCACAATTTTTATTGAAAATGCATTTCTCCACTCTCGGTGGAGGATTGGGTTCATCATGCAGATAAAACTCACCTAAACATCTCTAGAATTTGGTGTTATATTGTAAATACCTTTGAAAATATCTATAGTGGCATGGTTTGGAGAGTTGGATCGGGTCTTCGGGTTCATCTGGGTATGGATCCATGGTCTGGATCCCATCATGATCATCTTCTTCCTTCTCAAATAATAAACTTTCTTTAGGATCATGTGATATCAAATTGTCTCACATCATTGATCTGACATCTACTTCTACTTGGAGTCAAGGGTGGAAATCTGTGGCAGATTTGGGAATTCCAGATCCTTTCACTAGTTAGTGGAATAATTTCATTAGCGCTCTTTGATTGGTCCATGTTCGTATATTAGACAAGGATGATGAAATCGTTTAGTTTGGAGCCAAGAGAGGGATTTATTCTCTAAAATATGGTTATAATTACAATTCATCTTAGTGCCATCCAAATGATACACTATGGTGGTAGCCAATTATATGGAAATCCAAATTCCCACCGAAGGAAAAAATCCTAACATGGTGTATTATGAACAGGAAGGTTCCTACATGGGATGTACTTCAAAGGCGTTATTTTATTGGCCCTGGATGGTTTTCTCTTTGTCAAGATGAGGGGGAGTCTATCACTCACCTCTTCATGAATTTCTCTTTTAGCCACGTAATTTGGGACCTCTGTAGATTTGCATAATCTCAATTAGTCCTTGGATGGGTCCATCTATTTAATCCACTTAGCAATACTGGCTCTCTCTCTCATCCTCACACACTTTCAAGGCCCTTCCATTAATCATATGTTGGGGCATTTGGGTAGCTCACAATAGAGCTATATTCTAGGATCATATATCTTCTCCTAGGGTTATTGTCGTTGAAGCAATGGTGATCCTCAGTCACTATCCATAGGAGAAAGAAGTCCATAGGGTGTGTGAAATAGTGGCTAAACAACCCGAGGAACTAAATTGTGGACATATTTTGACAGTGCTTCAATTTATTCGTGTGGGAACAACAAGGGGTGATTTTATTCTTCATCTCACTTCTAACATCCATTTTCATGTATTTGTTGGTATAGGGGTTGGATCAAATAACTATGCTGAAATTATTACTTGATGGAACCTTTTTTTTTCATAGAACAGGGTGCATCTCATTTACAACTTTTTGGAGACTCCAAGCTTGTGATCGACTGGTTGAATGACACTTAATATTGCATAAATTTTCTTTTATCACCCTTATGGATGAAGTTATGAGATTAAAAAATATGTTCTCATATTTTTATTGTCAACATATACACATGGAATTAAATCAATGTGCATATGGTATCTCCAAACAAACTCTTAATTTGGCAAAGGATTGTTGGCAAATCACCGAATTTCATGGAGGAACCTCAACTACATCTTCTTTCAATCAATCTCCTACACATATTTCTAGTCAGCAATTGTTATATGATTGTTGGGATCTATGATCATTTGCATATACAATTTTTTCCTTTCTTCTATTTTTTCTCTAGACAATATTTATCTCGATCTCTATTTAGAATTGTTTTATGTATTATTTTTGGGACTCTCTATGTGCTCATGTTGGATGAGCTTCATGATATTTTTGTATTTTGGGGACAATAGTTAGTATGTGACCCCGATTTGATATATTTATGGTAATATTGAGTGATTGATTGATAAATATGCATACATACAACAGTGTGTCTACAAAATGTAATTTTTATTATCTCTTAACAAAAAGTACAATATTTTTTTTGTGGGGAAAAATATTATATTCTTTAATTCAAATTTATCATTCACCATTTTAAAATGTACGTTTATTTAAATTCATCATTCATCATTTTATAACATACATTAATTTAAATTCATTATTCTTTATTCATTATCCTAGCATTTGATTAGTACTAAACAAAATAGTAGATATTAATGTCCCAATGCTGGAATAGTAAATTGAAATTATTGAAACTCAAAAAAGTAAATATTGATGAGTCAAATACTCGATGTGAGGTCATAAATATCTACAACCAAGAAACAAAAGTTAAAACTAAAAATTAACAATGGGTAATGAACCATGTTATCTGCTCATTGAACCTATCGATCATAATAATGAGAAAAATAACATAAAACTAAAAGCAAACCAAAAATCGATCGACCGAAAAATAAATAAATATTCATGTGCATCCATATGAATCCAAAACATTACACACAAATATGTAAAGTTTCTTATATATATAAAGTAGGTGTGCATATAAAAAAATAGCACTAAGTGCAATCCATGTTTGAACAAAAAATATGTTAAGAAAGAGGCTCTAGATGGCCTCTATAGTCCAAAAAAATTATGGTACAACAAATACCTACATATCATCAAAATCATTGCCTATATTGGGATACGTATCATCAATATCACTCTTTAAGCATTAAAATAAGATATAAAAATATTAATATGTAAATTTGAGATTTTGTTTGAGCGATAGATACATTTTTACTACGGTCATGATAAATTGAGGTACATAGAGGGCTTGGTCCTCTTGATTGATTACTAGTTCCATCCCCTCAAACATGATAGAATCCAATGATAACATTGCAATCCTCCACCAATCCTAAAATCTTGAAAAATGTTACTTTTGTTGGATTTTGAATGGGATCCAAAATTCTACTTTCTCCATATGAAATCTAATGAGGTTGGAACCACTCTCAAACATCTTGAATCAATTAATGGCATTGTTAAAAATTTAATTAAAAGGATGAAAATGGAATATAAAGGAGAATGCCACTTCTTGACATTACAATTAATTACATAGCATTAGTAAGGAACTAGGGTTGAATATCAAACTTCCTTACTCATAAATTATTTCTTTTAGGAAAAATTCAACGGGTTCCCACAAGAACCCCCTTTGGGGAAATGCATTCCCCACATTGGGAAAATGTTCCCCCCTATGTTTCACTAAGTTTCCCAAAAGAGGAAAGTGGGGAAACATTTACCTGGGTGTCTCCTATCTTAGGAGTGTGGGGAATGTATGGATCATAACCCCCTCTCTTCAATACTACATATGGGTGAAAAATACAACGCTTTACTCTGATAGTAATAATAAAATCAGTCGTAACGTTAGATTTTTTTTGGATTTTTTGTATTTTTTTATTCCTGACCATCATTAGATATCTTACTTTGTTCATTAATGTGTTGGATATCTGACGCAAACACTGGATATTCGACGTGCATGCTATGTGTGTCGGATTCTTGACATATGACTAGGTCAAGCATAGCAATGTTGGAATATTGATGGTGGAGGAGGTCAATTTTTTTGCTCGTTATACAATTTCTCTACATAATATTTGGATGGTGTAAATCTCACAAAAAAATTATTATATATAATGGAATTACAAATTGCAACACAAATAGTTAAGTTGTGATTGATTTTTAAAGATAATCAATATTGAAAGTTTGGTAAGGAAAAATGCATGATGGAAAATATTATTACCCTTGTACTAGATGTAGGGGCTACAACAGGAGGAGACTTTTAATAAGAACAACTAAACACTATTATAGAGAATTTGGAAACCTTGAAGATAGGCATGAATATCGTTCCTTAGTAAGTTATTCATTATATGTCTTTATATTGTAGATATTTTTTTGTAAAGTAGGCATTTATAGTTTAAGGGGTTTAAGGTTAGGGATTAAGGGGTTAAGTCAACTTATGGGTTAATAATTTAGGGGCTTAGGGGTTATTGGTTATAAGGGTTTGGGGGCTAGGTATTAAGCGTTAGGGGATTCAAGGCTTAATTAGAAGGAATGGGCATAAGGTGTTAAGGATTAGAAGAATAGGATCTAAGGGGTTATGGGTTAATAATTTAGAGGTTACCAGGGGGTAGGTTATTGATGTATGTGTGTGTGTGAGCTTTAAATATTTTTATTTGATTTTTAACTGATTTGTTGTCAAGTTTATTTCTAGTCATATGGTATGATTTATATTTTTAGCGAAAAATGAAGGCAATATAAGAATAAGTTATCTTTTTTGGTTCTGATTATATATCTCACAAAGTATTTTTTTTCTATCTACTAAGAAAAGTAATGTTTTTCCTAAAAAAATTCAACATATTCCATGAACCTCTTGATAAATTGCAGAAGCTCCATCGTTGATTTGTTGTTTTCGTTTCTTGGTCTCACCTAAGTTTATTGCTCCATCTAGACTACCAACTCCTTAATACCCCCGATGCTTGGATTTTTAATTTTTGAAAATTTACAAATTTATTTAATAAAAGTTACATTATCATACACATTTTATTAAATAATAATAAAATACCCCAGCATCAAGCATTCCACCAGGAAAAACTTCATTGATTAATGGTCCAAGTTCTTTTAAGGATGAAGTGAGAGGGAAAGTTGCCACAAATATGGTTATCTCGGGGCCTTACATAGTTGAGAAGGCATAAAAAACATAAGATCTATTAGTAAAATTGATAGAAGTGAGTGGGATTTTCACTGTTCTCCAAGCTAGATCTATGATCTACTGATTTAATGGCTTATGGACCAAGTCTGAAGATCTACATCAATGGATCTATATCAAATGGACTAAAACTTATGATATATGCCCATGTGCAAATGGATTTTTTGTGTTTCAATTCGACAATCTGAAATATATGAACTACATCATAAATGAAGGACCATGGTTTTGGGGAAGGGAGGGTCTCTTCATCGCTCCATGGTTTCCAGATGCCACAATAATGGTGATTACAAAGATGCCAATATGGGTAATATTTCACAATCTCCCACTTCCTTTTTGGAACCATCAAGTTTTAAAAGGCATTGAAAATTCATTTTGGAGAATTCTAAAGATGGATTGAGAAATAATGGACAAATGTATCTTTACTTTTTCCTGCATCTACATGGAGATATACCTAATCAAAGGCATACCAAATTGCATCCATCTAAATCATCAAGATTTCAAGTGGACACAATGTCCAGACTTCAAAAAAATTGCATTTAGGTGTCGAATCTGCCATTAGACAAGGAATCTGTAGAACTCATGCCCTTAAGCAAAAGGAAGGAAAAATAAAAGATCCCAAATTCCAAAGGGATGGAAATCTTCAAATCCACCTTCTTCAAATGATAAAGATGAAAAATGGATGAGAGTCTTCAACAATCAAAAGAATAGAATGAACAAGGCTCCTAAGTGGAGGAGGGAGAAAAGAAGCGGAAGGATTATGCTAAACATGTCGTACCCTTTCAAAAGGAAGTAGGGGGGAATAAAGTGAACACATACATCAGGGAGTTTAGATTCAGAAAAAGAAGTGCCTCCGAAGGTAGAAGGCAATCAATTGGAAATAAAATAAACCACTCCTAATCAAGGAGTTAGGCGAAAGGTGGAAAAAAGAAAGGAAAAAGGGGGAGCCTAATTAATTATTATCACACTTAGCCTTGACAATTTTATGTAATTTTTTTGTTTTGTTTTTTTTTTCTCTTTTTGTGCATTGGACGAAAGGTTGGCTTGATCAAATTCTTTCGGGCATTTGCAAAATGTAATTTTGTTCCTTTGTTTTTAGGTTGAATACAATTATGATTTTTCTTCGAGGAATATATAATATTGATGCGTGTAATCTATTTATTTTTAATTTTATTTGTATAATTAAAATTTATAACTTTTTACTAATAATTAGATTTGAAACAATATCAACCAAAAAATTACCTAAAATGTATTATAAAATTATGTCTTTAAAAATCACAAAATATTCAAATTATAAAAAATTCAACTTCAAATTATAAGTTAGGGTACTTAGTAGTTAATAGGTTAAGTGGTTAGGGTTAATAAGTTACGGTTTAAGTTAGGTTAGGGGTTTAGGTCCTGGGGAATTTAAAGGTTAATTGGTTATTGGTTAAGGGTTTTGCGTTGAATGATTTAGGTGTTAAGGGTTAAGGAATTAGGGGTTAGGGGTTTAAGGGATTAATTAGGAGGAATGCGGTTAAGGTGTTAAGGATTAGGGGGATAGGGTCTAAGGGGTTAGGATTTAGGCGAGATTAAAGGGTTAGGGCTGATTAATGGTTTAGATATTAAGGGTGGGATAAAGGCTAAGGATTAGAGGGAAATTTTTCATTGACTTAAAATCTTGCATGACCACCAAGTGAACTTGAGGAATAATATGTCATGATGATGAAGGTGAAATAATAATAACTTATTTTTATTATTATTGTGACTATCTATCTCACAAAGTATCTGTTTCTACGTGTCAATACTGTTGACATTATGACACAGGTTTAGCTCTATGGCACAAGTGTTTTCCTTGATGGAAACTCACTCAAATGGAAGATCATAGTTCGGGCTCTCAGAATGAAAGAAAATTAGGTATACGCAGGTTCCTCGTAACAAAGGCGCGTATACATGCGGTATTGCTAATCAAAAGGAGCGTATACATATGAACGCACTTTCATGCAAAGAAAAGTGCGTACATGTGGGAAAACTTATGGTTGGTCCATGGTATTTAGTCTGATATATTTGAACCTATGGTTTTGGTCCTTGGTATTGTATCCAAAGTGTTGAACCCAAGTATTGGGTCCCTAGTATTGGTTCTATAATGGTTTTGGACCATGGTTTGAGTAAGGCCTAAGGCTATAAAAGGGAAAGGAAATCATTTGGCAAGTGTATTGACTCAAGTGTTGAATATCTTATGAGGAGCAAGATCTGGAATACTGGTGATTAGCTTATGGGGCATAGCTGGATCTGAATCAAGGAGGAACCTGAGCGTTACAAGATGGATAAGTCCTATTGAAGGGTCAAATCTCAAGACTTGAATTGTGGTATATTTGTGTGATCCTGATCTATTATATTTGATGCATGAATTGATCTATGAATCTGATAATCTGGGTATAATTAATGCTTGAATACTTGAAAAGGGAAAATTGTCTTTCATAGATCTGTATGCAGGTTCGGCGCAACGAAGGCGCGTATACACGTCGTTCCAGTAATTCAAAGAAGCGTATATGTGGGTTTTCCTTCATACAGAAGCGTGTTCCTCATTTTGAAGTAGTGTACGTCTCATAAATATGTTTTAGCTACTTTGGTTTATTGTTGTAGTATTATGGGTTCAATATTGGTGTTTGGTCACTGCTATTATCTGGTTACAACATTCAAAGAAGTGATTGTTTGATTCAGTATTGGATTGTACAAAGAATATTGGTTGATGCAGATATACTTGATGGTTGATTAATGTTATGCATCCAGTCTAAAAATTTATGAAACATGGTCCCTGGAAGAAAAGATAAGGTTGTAGCCTTCTGTAGGTCAGCACCTACGTACTAGTACCTCAGCTAGTACAAGAGCTAAGGGGGTTGTAGCTCCCTTCCAGGAGAAGCTAGAGAACGGAGAAGGTTGTAGCCTTCTATAGGTTGCAGCCTACGTACTCGTATAAGACTGCATTAGTACAAAATCATTGTAAAAAGAAGTTTCTAATTGAAAGAAGATAGAGACAAATTGTAGCAGGTGGCTTTCACCCACATTGGGTTTCCACCTTATATCTTGTGTTCTTGTGTGTGACTATCTGCATTATTTTTCTGTTCCTGGTTAATGTTTATATGGTTTTGACATCAACATCTGAAGAATAATTAAATTATAAGTTATACGCTAGTTTCCTTAACTGAAGTTGCGTATATACGCTGGTTTCACTAACCTAAGTAGCGTATACAAATCTGTGTATGAATTGAAAAATAATTGACCTGATAATACTAATTCACCCCCCCCCCCCCTCTCAGTATTATTTCCAACAATTGGTATTAGAGCAGGTCCTTCAGAAGAAGCTTCATCGCTTGAAGGAAGATATATCATCATGAGCAACTACGAAAAGGAGGCATCGATCAGGCCACGAATTTTTGATGGGGGCAACTTCGTCTATTGGAAGGTAAGAATCACAGCCTATCTTCAATCTCTTGGTACAGAGGTCTGGGATATCATAGAAACATGATACACATTTCCATCAGCAACTCCTATGGATACGGCTGGTAAAAAGAAATATGAAACAAATGCTAAGGCTGTTAATACTCTATTAGGGAGTCTATCTCAATCAGAATTTGTCAAGGTTATGCAGCTCAAAACTGCAAAAGAAATATGGGACAAGATCGTTCTGAGTTACGAAGGAGATGATCAGGTAAAACGTACAAAACTACAAACTCTCAGAATTCAATATGAAAACGATGAAAGTGTGGCTAACTATTTCTTATGCATTGATGAGATTGTTAACTATATGAAAAACTTGGGTGAAGAAATAAAAGAAGTTGTTCTGGTTGAAAAGGTTCTAAGATTCTTGTCTTCTAAGTTTGATTCAAAAGTTTCTGCCATAGAAGAAAAGTAGGACCTACAGAGCATTACCATGTCACAGCTGCACGAAATCCTGACTGCTTATGAAATGAGGAAAGGAGGACCATCAGACAGGAGAGAAGCTACATTCAAAGCCTCAGGAAAAGGAGATTACAATGAGTCAGGACATATGTCAGAAGAAGAGGAAGAATCAAATTTTGTCAAGAACCTTCAACGGGGAATTGGAATATTTAGAGGGAATTGGAAGAGTCGGTCACTATGCTGCCAAGTGTCCTCATAAAGATAAAGGTAAGGAACCAGTTAGATGCAACAAAAAACATAATGTAAGTAAAAAGAGCTATTATACTCATGAAGACAGTGATGGAATTTCAAATAGTGATGAAGATGAACAAGGTAATGATGATATACTTTTGATGGCCTTTGAAGATGATGATTTCTTGGATGCTATAAATGAAGAAGGTCTTTATGAAGAAATTTTAAACTTAAAATTTGTTTAGAAGAAAAGAATATGATCATAGATACTCTGACATTCCAACTTGCTGAAAGAGATAAACACAATGAAGAGTTAGAATGTGAAATTGTGGGACTTAGAAAAGAAATTGAGAAAACAAAAGCCCTTAATATTAGATTTGCTAAAGGATATGAAACTTTAGATGAAATTATCAAAGTGCAACATTCTCCTCTAATCAAGACAGGCCTCGGATATTCTGAAGAAGCGTCTCAGGCACAGAAGCAAGTACAAAAGCCATCCACCACCAAAAGTTATCTTGATGTAGCAAGGAAAAATGAACAGGTTGACAATCGATAGCAAAAGCATAATGCAGATCACCAGGTAAATCAAGGAAAATTTGCTTCAAGAATGAACAAAGATTACCTAGTAAATCGGGGGCAATCTACTTCAAGGATGAACAAAAGCTTCAACCAACCATAGGTAAATCATTCTCAATTTTCCTCAAGAATGGATGTTAATAGAAACTACAATCATTTGGTTGGTAGATTTGATAATCACAGTAATTTCTTCAATGGCCAATGTTTCTCTTGTCATAACTTTGGTCACAAAGCCGCTAAATGTGTTGCCTAAAAGATCATCATGACTAGGGAAGCTCAAAAACAAAGGAGTATGACTGGGATCATGAAAAGGACCTACAATAACTTTTCTGCTCTTGAAAATGAAATAGAATGTTCTATTTGTAACAACTTCGGTCATGAAGACTCTAAATGTAGGAGTAGGTTTCAGAAAACAACTCAGAAGGAGCAAGCTTCAATTAGTCCCAAAACATGGAGAAAGAAAGAACCACAACCAGGAAGATGTGGGATAGCCTTATATGCAGAAGGACGGGAAAATCAGTGGTACATCGACAGTGGATGCTTGAAACATATGACAGGTGATAAGGAAAAACTGCAATCATATAGTGCCTTATAAATGGAAAAGAAGGTCTCATCTGGAAATGACACCCCAACATTCATAAAAGGTAAAGGTTTTGTTTGTTTGAAAGAGAAGGTCAAAGCTGGAAATGTTATGTATGTTGATGGCTTAAAGCATAATCTATTGAGTGTCATTCAAATGTGTGATCAAGGAACTAAGGTAATATTTCGATCAAATGGATGTATTGTTCGTGAGCTTGATACAGGAAAAACAATGATCAAAGGCATAAGAACTCCAAACAATTTATATTTATTCAAAGGAGGACAACAAATATGCTATCTAAGCAAGAATGATGAACATTGGCTATGGCGCAGAAGATTGGGGCATCTAAGCTTCTCTCAGATGAGGAAAGCATGCAAATATCAGGCGGTTCGTGATCTTCCTGACATTAGAATTCCAGACAATACAATATGAAAATCATGTCAGTTTGGTAAACAAACCAGAACTAATTTCCCTGAGAAGGAAGGATCAGCTAGCAGGCCACTTGAACTTGTCCATATTGATATATGTGGTCCAACTAGGAAGAGGTCACCTCGAGGAGAAGAGTACTTCATATTGTTCATTGACGACCTTTCAAGGATGTGTTGGATAGGACTTATGAAGTATAAATATGAAGCTTTCGAAAAGTTCAAAGCATTCAAAGCCTTGGTTGAAAACAAATCAGATCGTAGAATCAAATGCCTCAGGTCTGATCGAGGAGGAGAATTTACCTCGGATGAATTTTTTGATTTTTGTGAAGAACATGGAATAAGAAGAGAATTTTCTACTGCAAGGACTCCTCAGCAAAATGGAGTAGTGGAAAGGATGAACAGAACGGTTCAACAAATGGCTCGTGCTATGCTTGATGAGTCTGGAACTCCCGCAACCTTCTGGGGTGAAGCCGCATTTGCTGCAGTTACTATTCTCAACAAGACAAACATCCGGGTAAATATCACTCAGAATCCTCATGAAATTTGTTATGGTAAGACTCCCACGATAAAATAATTCAAAATTTTTGGAAGCAAATGCTACATCAAAAGGATTGATGAAAACCTTGGTAAGTTTGAACCTAGAGCAGACGAAGGCATTGTTGGCATTATCTTAGAAGATCTTGGTTCAGATTCACAGTTGTTTTGGTTTCAGGTGGAATAGGTGCAGAGGGAGAACATGGTTGCTGGTTTGAATGATGATTGATAGATGTTGTTGATGATAGTTGTTGATAACTATCATAGTCTTGCTGTAGATATTTTGTCTCTATGTCATGTATTTCTTTTCTTATCAAGGTCATGTAACGACCTATCTTGGTTTCCCCACTATGCCTGGGATGGATGAAGTAATGTTCTTGTTTTATCATGTGTAAATTCTTGGTGTATCCCCACTTGGTTGGGTGGAAGAGTCAATATTGGTATATTCCCACTTGGTTGGGAGATGGATGCATGTATGAGTCTGTAGTGATAGGAAGGTCATTTATGATGTATAAAGTCATGTTTCTTTTGAAGAACATCTTCTTGCAGACCTTGCATACAGTCAGGGGGAGCTTGGACAGCATAGTAGAATAGAGAATTCAGCATGTACTCAGGGGGAGCATAACCCTTTTCCCTTCATGTCAAAGGAGGAGGATGATTTTGAGTGACTTGGGGTTGCCATCAAGTCCAAAGGGGGAGGTTGTTGACATTATGACATAGGTTTGGCTCTATGGCATAGGTGTTGTACTTGATGGCAACTCACTCAAATGGCAGATCACAGTTCAAGCTCTCAGAATGAAGAAAATGAGGTATACGCAGGTTCCTCGTAAAAAAGGCGCGTATACACGCGGTATTGCTAATCAAAGGGCGCGTATACATATGCATGCACTTTCATGCAAAGAAAAGAGCGTACATGTGGGAAAACTTATGCTTTGTCCATGGTATTTAGTCCAACATATTTGAACATATGGTTTTGGTCCTTGGTATTACATCCAAAGTGTTGAACCCAGGTATTGGGTCCCTAGTATTGGTTCTATAATGGTTTTGGACCATGGTTTGAGTAAGGCCTAAGGCTATAAAAGGTTAAGGAAATCATTTGGAAAGTGTATCGACTCAAGTGTTGAATATCTTATGAGGAGCAAGATTTGGAATATTGGTGATTAGCTTATGGGGCATAGCTGGATCTGAATCAAGGAGGAACCTGAGCGTTACAAGATGGATAAGTCATATTGAAGGGTCAAATATCAAGACTTGAATTGTAGTATCTTTGTGTGATTCTGATCTATTATATTTGACACATGAATTGATCTATAAATCTGATAATCTAGGTATAATTAATGCTTGAATACTTGAAAAGGGAAAACTGTCTTTCATAGATCTGTACGCAGGTTCGGCGTAGCGAAGGCGTGTATACATGTCATTTTAGTAATTCAAAGTAGCGTATACATAGGTTTGCCTTCATACAGAAGCGTGTTCCTCATTTTGAAGTAGCGTACATCTCATAAAATATGTTTTAGCTACTTTGGTTTATTGCTGTAGTATTTTGGGTTCAAGATTGTTGTCTGGTCACTACTATTATCTGGTTACAACATTAAGAGAAGTGATTGTTTGATTCAGTATTGGGTTGTACAAAGAAGATTGGTTGATGCAGATATACTTGATGGTTGATTAATGTTATGCATGGATCCAGTCTGAAAATTTATGAAACGTGGTCCTTGGAATAAAAGGGAAGGTTGTAGCCTTCTGTAGGTCAGCACCTACGTACTAGTACCTTAGCTAGTACAAGAGCTAAGGGGGTTGAATCTCCCTTCCAGGAGAAGATGGAGAATGAGAGAAGGTTGTAACCTACTGTAGGTTGCAGCCTGCATACTAGTATAAGACTGCACCAGTACAGAATCATTGTAAAAAGAAGTTTCTAATTGAAAGAAGATAGAGACAAATTGTAGCAGGTGGTTTTCACCCACATTGGGTTTCCACCTTATATCTTGTGCTCTTGTGTGTGACTGTCTGCATTATTTTTCTGTTCCTGGTTAATGTTTATATGGTTATGACATCAACATCTGAAGAATAATTAAATTATAAGTTATACGCTAGTTTCCTTAACTGAAGTTGTGTATATACGTTGGTTTCACTAACCTAAGTAGCGTATACAAATCTATGTATGAATTGAAAAATAATTGACCTAATAATACTGATTCACCCCCCCCCCCCCCCCCTCAGTATTATTTCCAACAAATACAAGTAACATTTTTCCTAAATTTTTTCAACATATTCCATAAATATCTTGATAAATTGCACAAGCTTCATCATTGATTTGTTGTTTTTGTTTATCACTCTCACCTAAGTTGATTGCTCCATCTATACTGCCAACCCATAAGTGCCCCTAACACTTGGATTCTAATAACCTCTTAACTCCTATTCTGTTAACCCTTAATCCCTCAGCTTTGAACCCCTTATAAATTAAACCATTGTATTGAATTAATTTGGCAAGGAAAGTTGCCATCGAAATCAAACTCGCAGTCTCCAAGTGAAATAAAGAAAAAATAGGACATAATGATGAAGGTGAAATAAGAATTGATTTTTTTTTTCTAGTTGTGAGGATATATCTCATAAAGTGTATCTCTTTCTAAATGTTAAGAAAACTAACAATTTACATATATTTTTTCAGCATAGTCATAAACATATTAATAAATTACACAAGATTCGTCAATGATTTGTTGTCTTTGTTTTGATATAGTATACTTTTAAATTTTTGTATCATTTAAAGATTTATTATATACACTAATATTACTTTATTTTTTGTAATTATGCAGAAACAACGCCTTAGGGAACTGGACATGGATCAAGATGTCGTGGTCGTTATACAAGCACCTGCTCAGGAACATGGAGAGAATATTGAATATAAAGTTAATGATCCTATGGAAGAAGATGATGATGCTAATAACATAGTTGAATAATTGGGGACTAATATATTGATCCAGGATACATTTAATAATGATGGAATGAATGATGACGATGACCAAGTAGATGGTGTTTTTGATAGACCTCTAATTGAGATGGAAACACAATCTCTTTATGAAGGCTCCAAAACAAGTCTTCTCTATGCTATATTGCTAATGGTGAACTTAAATATTATGAATGGTTTGTCACACACTTGGGTCACACAACTCCTAAGCTGTGTAAGATATTTTCTAACATTTAGTACTTGATGATAAATTTTTTTGTTTTTCCTCTATTTTTGTTGTAAGTTGATCATCTATAAAATTTGGATGCAATATGTATGATTAGTTTTCTTTATGTTAAGCAATACTAATTTTTTAATTATGTTGTAGATTGTTAGGTAAATTTATGTTACCATCGTCAGATGTTTTACCTCACACATATTGATATTTACATGCCATTATGAAATATATTGGAATGGAGTAACAAGTTATTCATGCATGTCCTAATGATCATATTTTGTATCATGGAGAACATGGTTTGAAAGAAGAATGCCAAAAATTTCAAATTAATAGATATCAAATGGATCAAGTAACAAAAATGTGCCTCACAAGGTGGAAATTTTTCTTTAATTAATTGACCCTGCACAAAGGGGGTTTTGAATGGGGCCAACGTTGAATTTTTTTTAGTTTGTCCTTATATGCACTAAAATTTTACATGGTTATAGTAGATGCATGTTTTGATAGTATGGGAAGGTTCTAAGACTCAAATATGACTCGCACAAATAATTCGACAAAATTATAATATAAATGTTGAGGAGATGAAATTATGTAGGTAGCAATATGTGATCATAGAAGCAAAAATTGAGCAACTACTAGAAGAAAAAACATACCAATGATCATCACATGGATGCCTCGAATCCTAAATTTATCCATTCTCATAATAGCAAAACACCAACACAAGATTGAAGTGGAATTAAAGACTAGTGTGTATGACGAGATTTAACAACAAGAATTTTGTTATCCCTCTTATCCTAATCTTGTCTCCTCCTAATTGAAAATATGCCTTTGGTTTATGGCTTAATTGATCAACCTAATTTTTGGTGGATAATCCTTAAGTCTAATATCCACTCCCTCTTGTAATTTGTAATCCCTACTTCCCCTTGAATTCTTTAACCATATACTACATTTGTAACATATGGTCTCTAAAACTTAATAAATCCCCATGCCACTAACTCACGTAATCCATACAACCCTGATAACTCTTGAACCCATAAGACCCAAACTCTTTATAGGCTAATATAAATATACAACCCTCAATATTGAAATTTTAACTCTTGAAGCCTTTATCTCATAATATAACGTTTAATGCACCTATAATTTGTTACTTATATTCACTCATCACAATAACAACCTAACCATTAAGCCATGTAACTCACATATAAAACTGAACTCCTAGTCCTTAAAATATAATCACAATACAAAATTTTAATTAATCATTGAAACAAGAGTAGGAGTAGCTTCATTCTTAGATGTGATCCAGGTCCGGGTGTGAAGAAGGACCCTTCCAAGACCTTTTACTTTCTTGATGTGTTAAGATTGATTTTTAAAAGAACATTAATGAATACATCTGCATGCAGAAAGCAGAGGAACATAACAATCATCAACACATGAAAACATAAGCATTGATAACGGAGTTTGTTCAGGATGGACTACGTCTCCGAGCCCCGTGTCAAGATGGTGTAGGCCACTGCATTAAGTGTTGTCAATAAAGGTGATGTACACAAGATATGATGTTGTGATCATTCAAGGAAGAATGCCCTCACACAGGAGTGGCTCTAAGAGACGTTACACAACTAGAACTCTCGATCAAAAGACTCCTATCAGTATGATACAGAAACATGCATGGTGAGCATCCCGCCAACATTGCACAAAAGGGATGTCAATACAAAACACATGCATGATGACAATAAGAGTAGCCCAGCAACATACAACATAACCAAGGGAAATTTGAAGAAGTGGAGGTCTCACTGCTAAAGCTGCTCAGGCCATCGATCTCAAGGAGATGATCGTATGAAGATGGCTACTAGCACAAGAAAGTGGACGTATGAAACATAGCTATCAAAAATGTTGAAGCTTGCTAAATATCGATCTCACAACATCGATTGCAAAAAGAAGAATCAATCAAAGAAGAATAACTGCTCTGGACTTCTTGCTCTACAGCTTTATGGCTATCTGGCCCTATAGCACTCTGGGTTATCACTGCAGCTCAACGATTTACCAGAATTTCAAGTGTTGTGACTCTATGGCTATCTGCGCTCTGGATTGATCAAGCTATGTGGCTTTATGGGGTTCAAGTCCTACACTGGCTTTATAGCCCTCTCCGGCACTTAGGCTCTTGGGCCTCTTCCTTGCAGACTTTCCACGCAGCCTCTCGGACGTTCTGTCATATTGCTCTCGCCCACTGCTACCCAGCCTTTCCACACTCCCCCTCAGCTTTCTATCACCATCGTGTTTTATAACACACTTGGATCAAAGTTGTGCTTAAAAATCGGAGGTTGGTTTTGTTCATAATAGAAGCCGTTTGCTTAAAATCATCGGTTGGTGCAACAAAATCCTCAGAATAACCTTCTTTCTATTTAAAACATAAATACACTAAAAACTGATAAATCGAAACAAAATCCTTTAAAGTCGAACTTCAAAATATTTTAAATCAGCCCTACAAACCCTATCAGGTCTACCTTTAGATGCTTATAGCAATCGTTGTAGCTCGGGGTCCTGCCTTTGGCATTCGCCGATCACCAACATCGATCGTTCCGATCACCCATATCAACGATCTCTAATCGCAATCGGCCCAAAGGTCTAGGTCTTGTGCCTTGGGTTTCATCGACCCGATCCGCTGATGCCGACATTCCATCACTGATTTGCAAGCGCCGATATCACCGATTTGACTTCTCCGACCCCATATATCGGTAATTGTTGATCAGGGGTCTTAAAGTCTACCCTTTACATGATTCCCAAGGTGATTTTCCTTATAAAGGCTTTAAGTCCATTTTTATGAGAAAAACCTCCTTTTTTCAAAGGAACCAAGGCAACTCTTTTCGTGATAACTTCATCATTCAGACCCAGATTGATCAATCATTTGCACCTCCACGATCAGGAAGATGAGATATACACTCTGGTCCTGGTTCGAAGTCATTCTAAGTGCTTTTGATTTTCGAGCGTTTGTAGCCCTCTGTCCTGTGTGTCTTTCTGGAGCCACTTGGATCAATCCTCCCCACTGAGGAGCTTTTTGTCCTCCAAAAGCATAAAAAGTAATATGCAACTCTCTCTATACCCTGTCTACATCACAAGAATCCTGAAAAGGTCTCGCTTCCATCTTCTTAACCTTTGTTCTTGAGAGCCTTAAGTGACAAGCCGACACCTGCTACTTCTGCAACCTGTAGTACATTGTTTTGAAAATCACATGCTTGAATGATATGACCAACTAATGACCCAACATCCCACACTTGCCATGAATTTATCACATACTCGATAGTCAAGTTTACAACAAGATGGACATAATATCCCAGCTATGGCAACAAGGCCAACCTATCATGATTGCTTCAAAAAGTGATGGAAAACACATCATCACTGCAACACATGATTTACACACATAATGCCAAACACTATTGTGTGGAAAAGTGATGGAAACATAACATCACTTTCAGAGTTTTAACATGCAACTCAAAATATGATTCAAGACATGACCAGACATCATTGTTGTTGAACAAGTGATGGAAACACTTCATCACTTTTACACTTTAAAATGCAACAAATGATTTACAAAATAATGACCATGAAACAACAACATGTCTAGAAACCATTGTTCATTTATCATGGTGAATGGGTCACCTTCTTAAGGTGTATTTTCTTGTCGAACAACTGCTTTACTTGGTTCATGCACCGACGCTTTGTCTTTAGGGCACTACTCTGGACAAAGCTTCCAGCAAGTGGCTCTTTGATGGTCATTTTTGTCGCAATGATTGTAGTTGGCTTTCTTCCTCCATATTTTCTTAACCTATTTATTTTCATGCTGTTGAGAGGGTCTTTTATGCCTTAAGAGTGTTGCCATTCTTTTCCAGCACTTAGAAAAGGTATGGTTAGGTAAACCACAAAAGATACATGTTTTTCGATGCCTTGATCTTCGTTCTATATACCTTCCTTTGTTGTTTTTGATGTCAGTATGGCGATGAGAGATTGCCTCAGCTCTCTCCCTACAATGGAAACTACCATGGGATGATGGGGTGTTTTCCCATCATTCTCTTTCCTCGACGATGTCTCGGATGAATCTGACACCTTTGAGCACTCTCCTTTAGTGTATCTCGAGCCTAAAAATCGATGTTCATGCACAACCTCCAAAGGTTGAGTGATGCCTTGGTTATTAGCACCAAGTTATTCTTTCTCCTCATGCCTCATGCTTGTAAGGAGCCTCATGTTTGTCCCTGTAATTGGGATCTCCAAATCTCCAACAAACATCATACTGTGAGAAGATGAAATCGAAATAAAATCAACATCTTTTACCTTCTCTTTCGATTTGGAAAGAAATCATGAGGGCTTCTCATCGGCCATCGTTGGTGGTTTGCTAAATGTCTCAGCTCATTCCCCAACTTCTTTCCTGACATACCAAAGTCCTACCTGACGGGGTAATTCCTCTACTTTGATGGGATTGAAAATGCCTTGGCCATTAACACCCAAGCCTTTTCCTTCATACCCCATTCTCTTAAATAGTTTGGAGCCAATTCTTGTGGTGTGATTTTCAAACATAGCGAAATCATTATCAGGAAACATACATGAAGATGGAGAACTACTTTTTACAGCTTTTCCAAGGCCTCGTCCTTTGCTTGCAGCTGTCATAGCAAACTTTGTTTTTCCTCTTTCTCTTCATGTAGGCGCATCTTCAATTCATCATTCTCTGTTTGAAGATTATGTTTGTTTTGCTTCATTTCTTCCATGGCCTTTTAT
This sequence comes from Pinus taeda, assembly GCA_000404065.3. NCBI lineage: Eukaryota > Viridiplantae > Streptophyta > Pinopsida > Pinales > Pinaceae > Pinus > Pinus taeda. The sequence goes on from APFE031052532.1 coordinate 93,875, forward strand.
GTGGCTTGCAACTGAAGTTGCAACCACTCCTTTTCCTTTGTATCTTTCTGTAGAGTTTCATACATAAGTTCCACTCTCTTGGAAATGTCAAGCATGGTCTTGTACATCACTCTTTCATCCTTTGTCATTATTCACACTGCAATTCACATCAATGCAAATATTGCTCTTATACCACTTGATCCAGGTCCAGGTGTGAAGAAGGACCCTTCCAAGACCTTTTACTTTCATTATGTGTTAAAATTTATTTTTAAAAGAACATTAATGAATACATTTGCATGTGGAAAGAATAGGAACATAACAATCATCAGCACATGAAAACATAAGCGTTGATAACGGAGTTCATCTAGGAGGGACTACATCTCTGGGCCCCGTGTCAAGATGGTGTAGGCCGCTACATTAAGTGCTATCAATAAAGGTGATGTACACAATATATGGTGTTGTGATCATACAAGGAAAAATGCCCTGACATAGGAGTGGCTCTAAGAGATGTTCCACAACTAGAACTCTTGATCAAAAGACTCCTATCAGTGTGATACAAAAACATGAATGGTGAGCATCTTGCCAACATGGCACAAAAGGGATGTCAATATAAAACACATGCATGATGACAACAAGAGTATCCCAGCAACATACAAGGGATATCAAGGCATAACATAAAGAGTTATGACAACAAGTAAATCACATAAAAGATTTCGCATAACATGAAGCAAGGAATCATGACAACATGTAATAAACAAGATCCTGCATCAACATCAACCAAGGATCTGTGCAATGTAATGCAGAAAGAAGAATTACATGAACACATCATATACCTCACAACCAAGGGCCATTTGAAGAAGCAAAGGTCTAACAGCTAAAGCTGCTCACACCATCGATCTCAAGGCGATGATCATATGAAGATGGCTGCTTACACAAGAAAGTGGACATCTGAAACATATCTATCAAAAATGTTGAAGCTTGCTGAATATCGATTTCACAGCATCAATTGTAAGAAGAAGAATCGATCAAAGAAGAATTAATCAAATAAGAATTGATCAAAGAAGAATAATTGCTCTGGACTTCTCTCTCTTTAGATCTATGGCTATCTGGCCCTATAGCGCTCTCTCTTATCACTGCTGCTCTGAGATCTACCAGAATTTCAAGCGTTGTGACTTTATGGCTATCTGCACTTTGGATTGATCAAGCTCTGTGGCTCTATGGGGTTCAAGCGTTATGCTGGTTTTCAAGCCCTCTCTGGCACTCAGGTTCTCAGGCCTCTTCCTTGCAAAATTTCCACTCAGTCTCTTGTGCTTTCTATCATACTTCTCTCACCCACTGTTACCTAGCCTTTTTGTGCTCCCCCTAATCTCTTTGTCACCATCGTGTGTTATAACACGCTTGGATCAAGCCGCGCTTAAACATCGGAGGTCGGTTTTGTTCAGAATAGAAGCCATTTTCTTTGAAGCGTCAGCTGGTGCAACAAAATCCTCAAAATAGCCTTATTTCTGTTTAAAATAGAAATACACTAAAAAAATGATAAACCGAACCAAAATCCTTTAAAGCAGGACTTCAAAAAATTTTCAATCGGCCTTGCAAATGATATCGGGTTCGCCTTTAGATGCTTTTTGCAATCACTACGGCTCAGGATCCTGACTTTCTCTTCCACCGATCGTTCTGATCTCCGATGTCGACGATCACTAATCGCAATTGCAATCGGCCGAAATGTCTAGGTCTTGTGCCTTGGGTTTTGTTGACCCAATCTGTCGATGCTGACATTCCATCGCTAATTTACAAGCGTCGATATCGCCAATTTGACTTCTCTGACCCCATATATCGACAATAATTGATTGGGGGTCTTAAATTCTACCCTTTGCACGATTCTTGATGTGATTTTTTTTATAAAGGATTTAAGTCCATTTTTATGAGAAAAAACCTCCCTTTTTCAAAGGAACTAAGGCAACTCTTTTTGCAATAACTTCATCAATCGGACTTGGATTGACAAACTGTTCACATCTCTACAATCATGAAGGTGAGATCTTTGCTCTGGTCCTAGTTCGAAGTCATTATGAGCGATTTTGATTTTTGAGCGTTCATAACCCTCTGTCCTGTGTGTCTTTCTGGAGCCACTTGGATCAATATGCCAAGCCTTCTCATTGATGAAGACCTTCAGGCAGGTTGATTCCCTGGGTTAGCCCTTGGGAATACGATTAAGGCAACAAAGGTGTGATAATTTGGGGTTGTGTTCTCGACAAAGGCATTATCATTTGGGGTTTTGTTCACAATGAAGGTGTGAACATTTTTGGTTTTGTTCAGTGCGATGAAAACATGAGAATTTTGGGTTTTGTTCTAAATAAAGGCATTAATACAATCTTAAAAACCATCATGGTAAAGAGGTTATTTGGTAAATTGGCCTAGCTTTTTTTCAAGTAGTGAAAGTGGAAGTGATCATGGAAGTAAGTTGTTCATTTTATGTTGCTAAAATTTAACTAATTTGAGGATTCAAACCCTCGTAACTCCATAGCATTGATTGCATTCACCATTCAAAATTACCTTTCATATTTAGTAATGAGAATATTCATAGTAATTCCACAGAGTCATGTACCATAGGCCTCGAGAATGGCATCAAGTTGTGGGCTCCCAAATGAGTTCTAAGCCACATGTAGGGTGTAGAATGTTGGACATGGCCACAATGCTATGAATTATCAAGCATAAGAATCATCAATAGTGGCAAGCCCATATCGAATGTGGAGATGAGAGTGGGTGAATAGCCTTTGAACAATATGATGGGAGGAGTTGGTCTATTGTTGGGTTGATGTGGCATCATGTTATTGGGTATTGGGCCTAAAATAATGCCTGAAAATGCACCCCTCAATTGGTTTGATATTTTTAATGGAAATTGAGGTATATCCACTGATTTTCCATCAACTTGGGTTATATTCATGTGGGTTTTTTTTATAATTTTCTTTCCCCAAATCATGTGCAATTGTAACAATAAATTTGATATTCATCACATTCTGTGAATATATTTCAAGAAATCATCATATCACATACTCATTGATTCCTTATAACTAGAATAAACAACTTGAATGTGCATTAAAAGAGGGCGTAAAAGAAAAAGGACAAAATAGGTGGAAAGGACAACACACACAATTAAATCTTAGATATGATTTAATTTGGTGGCCATGGCTTGCTAATAAATAATCATTAAATTAATTTAAGATTTGAATGGGGGGCGAGAGAAGGAAGTCCGCCATTTGAACAAATCACAAATAAAAAAAGAACAATGAATTTTGATTGAGATGGGGCAATGATAGTGCAAGATTGCACACAACGTTCAATTTTTTCCACCATTTTTCCCATTAAACAAAGAATTTGAGCACTATACACTAGAAGTTAAAATTTTTGAGCTAATAATAGGTTGTTAGCTAGGTTGTTTTGAGTTGATATATATTATCACCATGAGGGTATATTTATCTTAGCATTGTTTGACTATTTTGATGTTTTCTATGCACCTTGCATAAGATAATCAAGATTCTTTTGTTGCATATCATTTTTTTCATTTTCTTTGCATATTGTTGTTAACGATTTAAGATTTCAAGTATGTTTCAAGAAATCGACTGGATTATGATTTTTTCATGGGTTAGAGAAGTTGGGAATTGAATTGTGTTTTGTAGTGGATTAGAGAAGTTGGGAATTGTAACAACTATTTGTAAAAGAAAACACAATTTCTACAACTCACTTATTTCTTGTTTGAGGTTTTTGTTGCGAATTTCATCTTTGGGTAAGAATTCAATGCATTAAATGAACATAATGTTGTAATACTAAAACATTGTAATGATTTGAAGGAGAATTTGGTTTATTCTCATGCTAGACAAAATGCCTTTAGGTAGGTCTCTTACTATAACACCCATGGAATTCCCCAAGAGAAAGAAACCTATAGAACAAATGAATGCTTTGCAATAGAAACCTATTATGGTAGAAATATCTTCAAAAGAATAAACCTTTTATATCTAGACACCTCAATCAAAGGTGGAACAACCAATACCTATTTTCAAAGACATTGAAGCCATCAAAAGGGCTCAAAATCATTTTCCATGATGAGGGGAGGTGTATCAAAGATTTCACATATAAGAGTGTCTTGAAATAGTACCTCATACTCACCTTTTTTTTGTAATTAAAAAATTTATATTATATATGATCAAAAATTACATTCATGAGAACTCTACGGATTTGCAAAATCCAGCCATAATCATGATCTAGCATATGAAAACCAAAGAAATGCTAGAAGCAGGAGGAGGCCTTTTTTAAAATTGTAACGAGAGTTGGTCTTCATAATTGTCATTGTACTTATGTAATTATATATTTTATTTAAAAACAAAAATAAAGATTTTTTTTTCAAGCATGGGTTTCATGCTCAAGTCAATTTATTAATTAAGTCAAGCATTTTTTTCATGCTTCTCGGGTTTATTGAGTCAAAATAATATTTTTCATGATTCAAATTATTGTATTAGAGTCAAGTCCCATTTGGAATTTGAAAAGAAAGTGGAAAAATATTTTTATTTGAGTCGAAAATATCAATTTTGTCCCCATAAGACCAAGTTGGACCTACCTGGACAAGTCGGCCCTGAAAGTGACCTATTTAACCTCCTAGTTGTGTATAAATAGAAGACAATTTGACCTCATTTAGAGTATGTCAAGTAAATTTTATTTCTATGCCAAGAAGAGAGAGAAAACAAACAAAAAAGTCAAGAATAAAAAACAAAAGTTAAAGGAGAAAGAGTGAAGGTCAATGGAGGAAAAAATATACCCTAATTCTCTCACACATCTGAAATTCTGAAGCAATTGTAGGGGCTAAAAATCTACAGCTTGACTGAGTTTTGAATGTGTTGACTATCGTTGACCAAAATGAATTTTGAATTGTTGGAAAAACTTGAAAGGAAGTTTTACTTGGGTATTGTGGGAAGTCTTGGTCTTGGTGTTCGGGTCTTGGAATTATCACTTTGATTTTATTCTATAAGAAAAGAAAAAATTATTGGGTTTTTCCCCTTGGAGGGGTTTTCCCCAAGCTTCGAGTCTATATCTCGTGTTCATTGTTTTATGTGATATTCATAGTTTATGGTTTTGGTAATTGGTTGATGAATTGAACATAACAAAATTAATAAGAAGCCAACATATAATCACAACCAATTATCAAAGTAAAGATAAATCAACCTTAATTTCTACCCTAGTGATTTCTCAACATGGTATCAAAGCTAAGATGAGGAGAAGGTAACTTGAAGATCACTCTTGTTGGCACAAGTGAAAGAAATTCATCAAAGCTACTTTGGAATATAAAAGGAAGGAGAAAGGCTCATCATTCATCTTGAAGGAATACATGTAAATAATCTATTTGTATTTCTCTCTCTATCATTTAAGACTGTTGGTTGCTCATCATTTTTTGAAGAACATCATCATCTTATCAATCTCTCTCTTTGAATATCTTTGATCATCATTCATTTTGAAAAATATCTCTACAAGAAGAAGAATAAATATCCTTGGGGAACATCATCTACATTCTTGGAAGCATCATCATTCATCTTTGAAGTAACCATCCTAGAAGTCGTCATTCTAGGACATCTTTGAAGTCTCTTGGAAAGTCTTGGGAGCATAAAGATATTTGAAGACATCATCAAAGGAAACACATTTGAAAAGTAAGTACTATATTACTATCTATGTCTCAAACTTCAAATAAAATGAATTCATTTTGTAAAGAAGACAACAAGCTCGATGGGGTATGTGCCTTGCGAGGAAATGATGATGGTGTCTATAGTCATGCATCCCCAACATTGTGCTTTAATATAGTGGAGAGATAGAGCTTGTTAGTCAAGGCCTTGCTACATCACTATGTTGACAATGTTAGTCATGATATTGATGCTTAAGATGGCTTATCAATATAACTCTTCTTATGATAGTATTTCAATTTGATATTTTACTTGTATCTTGTAGTGCAATTATGAATACCTCCCTAGTTAAGAAGTGTTGAAAATTGTAACTAGGTTTGGTCTTCATAATTTTCATTGTACTTATGTACTTATATATTTTATGTAAAAACAAAAAGAAGGAAAAACAAATCTGTTTTTCAAGCTTGGGTTTCATGCTTAAGTCAATTGTTTACTTAGGTAAAGAATGTTCTTCATGATTCTAGGGTTTATTGAGTCAAAATAATATTTTTCATGAGTCAAATTATTGTATTAGATTAAAATCAAATTTGGAATTTGAAAAGAAAGTGGAAAAATATTTTTATTTGAGTCAAAAATGCCAATTTTGTCCCAACAAGGCCAAGTTGGCCCTGCTCGGAAAAGTTGACCCTAAGAGTGACCCATTCGACCTCATGGATGTTTATAAGTAGAATATAGTTAGACCTCATTTGGAGTATCTCAAACAAGTTCAAAGTTTGTGCCAAAATGAGAGTGAAAGCCAGTAACAAAGTCCAGAAGAAAAAGAAAAAGTCAAAGGAGAGAGAATGAAGGTCAAAGGAGGAATAAATATGCCCTAATTCTCTCACACGTTTGAAATTATGAAGTAGTTGTAGGGGCCAAAGTTGCAGACCTATTTGTAGGGGCAAAAAATTTGTACTTTGACTAATTTTTAAGGGTGCTGACTACTGTTGACCAGAGTTGACTTTGAGTTGTTCGAGAAGCTTGAAAAGAGGATTGACTTGGGTCTTGTGGGAAGTCTTGGTCTTGGTGTTTGGGTCTTGGAATTCTCACTTTGATATGATTCTATAAGAAGAGAAAAATTTACTGGGTTTTCCCCTTTGAGGGGTTTTGACCTAGCTTAGAGCCTAGATCCTGTGTTCGTTGTTTTTTGTGATCTTATAGTTTATGGTTTGGGTAATTGCTTTATGAAATGAAGATAAAAAAAGTAATAAGAAGCCAACATGTAACCATAAGCAATTATCAAAGTAAAGAGAAACCAACATTAATTGTTTCCATAGTGATTTCTCAACAACCTCTACCCATTAAGGAGAAACCAAAGGTCATCCTAAATACTACAAACCACATTACAAAGGGAAACCAAAGCGAGGTTGTCAAAAGGAACCATGAGAAAAAAACATAAAGAGGTGGAAGCATAGGAGAATCGTGGCCATGAGGAGGATACCTTGGAAGCCTCACGTGGTACAATTAGAACCTGAGAGTGACTTCCTTGACCATGGGATAGGGCTTGTAGCACTTAAAATTGTCAAGAAGAGGGTGCATGATTAGAGTTGGCTCACTGGAGGAACCTATTTCGACTTGAGCTACCTTAGGATCCTTGCGGGTATTGCGACACTTTAGTGAGGGACTGAATTGTTGATTATGCATCATTGTCGTTTGAGTTGGAGAGAGTTGGGGAGAATCTACAATTGTGCCCATTGAGGGTGACACTCAACCTTGAAGTTTCATTCTCATAAGCACAACAATGTGGAATTCCATGTCTAATAATTTTCCTTCCAATAGAAAATTTACATCCTCTTGGTCTTTGAAGTGATGACTAAGGAGGTTTCTAAGAGCCTGAATATTATCACCTGTCACCCCGAATTATTGCAACTCTATGTCTACAACCATTTGAAAAAAATGGTGGGGGACGGTTCAATCAAAATGGTCATATCCCTTCCCATACCTAGGTTGGAGGGGAGGTCTTCCTTTGCCAAAACCACCTCTATGTGGGAAACCCTTCTTGTGCATCATGGTTTTTATTGAACTGTTCTTCAAACTTTTCACCAGAATTTCTACTATGGATCTTAGCACCCAACTTCTTAACCTAATTTTGAACTCTCGCCTGCTCCAGAATGAGACAACATACTGCTATATTAGTTAATTGTGTGTGTTCTAGCGGAATTTCAATATATGTTGGAGGTCCTCTCACTAGGTGGAAAAATGAGTGTACTAGCTTATAAGCTATCATAAATGCCATTAGATGGTGGGTTTGTCACCGAATTCATTTCCCAATCCCAATGTACACAGGAAGACAAGCCCATGGTGCCACCAAAAGCCTACTACATGAGAGCTAGGGAGGGGATTCATGAAGTTAGTTAATGCACTCAATTTAATGTCCATAACCTAGATATGGGGGTAATACCTATGTAGACATACTCAAATCCCCTCCTTCATGTCCAATATCAATTTATTAAGGAGAATAAGAGACATTATACAACAATTTGTGATCAATTATCCCCTTGGTGAGTGGTAACATTGCTGATATTTCATATGGTGGAAAAGAAGTTAACCCTGAAAGGAATATGGATCAGTTACATAGGGGTCATATCGTAGTGACAAGGATGAACTTTGATGAGGTCTTTGTTGAGAAACCAATGCTAGTAGACTTAGGGTTAGATTTATCTTTCTTGATAATTACTTGTGTATTATGTTGGCTTATTTTACTTATTTGTTATATTTTCTTTTATCAAGCAATTACAAAATTATGTGTGCATGAAGATCACAAAAACACAAGACATAACCAGGGAAAAAGACCTATTGAGGGGAAAACCCAGTTAAAATCTCTTCCTTCAATAAATTTTTTTGAGACTCTTCAACCTAGACACAAACCTCCTAAACACCAACCCAACCTTTCCTTCTTCGATCCAACCTTCGACCTAGTAGTAGCCACACTTAAACTCCAATAAATTTGACTTGAAAAGGAGACTTTGATATCCTAAATCATCCCACACAAGAGAGAGAGAGAGAGAGAGAGCAAAGCTTAAATTTTGTTCTCCCCTTCAAAATCACACTCCTGAGAGAGAGATAGAGAGCGAGAGAGAGACCAAAGCTTCAATTTTGTTCTTCCCTTCCAAATCGCACTCCTTTTAGCTTCCTTATTCACCTTAACAATTTTCCAAATTCTAGCTTTAGATATCGAACTATGTGTGAGAGAGTGAGATGCTCCAAATGAATTCGAACTGCCTTGCATATATAGCCTTCTGATGAGGTCAAATTACCTTTCTTGAGACTGACTTGATCTTATTGAGGCTGACTTGGAGTGGAGGTTACATAATTCATCTTTGACTCAAAATAATTCTTTTTACATCATTCGAAAGCACAAGAAGGGTCTCATAAAATATACAATGACTCTAATAGCTCTTTATTAATCATAGGAGTCCAAAATGGGGACTTTGACAAATAAAATGATGACCCGAACATGAAATCCACACTTTAATAAAACATTGTAACAATAATAAAAATTAGTTTTACAAATACATTTTATGAAGACCAAACCTAGTTACATTTTTCAACACTCCCTCTTAACTAGGGAGGTATTCATAAGGAAGATCTCAAACTATATGAACTATAAAGAGTTTAGGCACCATGTTAGGGTCCAACCCTAACCCCCTTATTTATGTAATAGGGTCGAGTCATAGTTATAGTTAAATAAAGAGTCAATAAAGCCCATATTAATAATTGTAAGTGGTTGACCCGCATTTAAAGAAGGGACCACAGTTAGTTGCAAATGGGCCATGGTATTAGATAGATGGTATTAATAAGAACCATGGTATTGACCCATGGTATTGCATGTATGAATCCTATATAAAAGATAGGGACACCCCTCGAGGAGCATCATTTCTTATTTTGTAATTGAGCTCAACTCTATTGGAGGTTGCCCCCTCGAAGACGCAAGTGAACATTGCTTTCCTTTTCTGAATAATAAAATACTTGTTGTTATTTCTTATTATTCTATGTTCTGGGTATATTTCTTCGTATATTTGGTATTCTGGTACCTTCTCGCAAGTCAAGAGCATAACACACCACAATGCCATGGAATAGATTCCTAACTAGGGAAATTTATCCAAGGTCTCTCAATATTTTAGGCACTGCAATGCCACAAACTATCCTAACCAGGAAATCTATCTGACTAGGATTAAGATGGACTAAATCATTCAGCCTCTCTAGGTACCATCAGGCTTACTTACTAACCATCAACCCAGGAATCTGGGTGTGTATCTGAGGTTAGAGCTCCATGACCAATGCCACCCTCCCTACTTCGGAAACTAAACATCAACACATAGTGTCAACCAGATGTCCTCCCAGGCAATGTGTTTCACACATAAGGCCTTAACAAATTTCTTCCAAACTTTTATCATCATCAACAAGATCACTAATATCAACTAAAACAAGCATGCTTATAAGATATTCAAACCTCTTATTAGGAAGATAATTTGTTAGTATATCAACTACCTCATTTTCTGTCGAGACATACTATAGCTTCATGATCCCATCCTTCACCAAGTTCCTAATATAATGGAACTTATTGTTGATATGCTTCATCCTAGCATGAAACACGGGATCTCTAGACATCTTCATACAACTTTGATTATCACAACTAATCAAAGTAGGGTCCAGACGCTTTTCAAACAAATCTATCAAAATCTTCCTCAACCATACAACCTCCTTTCCTACTTCACATGAAACCACATACTTTGCTTCAACAATACTCAAAGCAACACGATCTTGCTTTGTACTCATCCATGAGATCATGGTAGATCCCAAATTAAAGCATCCACTGGTAGTGCTTCTTCCATCGGTCTCGTTGCCGCCCCAATCAGAATTTGTGAAGCCAACCGGCTTGACTTCCTTGCTATTTTACTTTAGGCAGTGATGTATTGTGCCACGAAGATATCTCAATATATGCTTGGCAGTTATCCCATGATCATGATGAGTCTCCAACTTGATTGAGGATGTTCACAATAAATCATATATCCACCCTAGTATTTACTAAATACATCAGAGAACCCACTAAATGACAATATGAGGTAGGATCCACGAGACTTGGGCAAGATCCCCTCAACTTCTTGAGATTAGTGATCATAGGAGTAGTCATGGGATTAGAATCGATAATCCTAAATTTCCGTAACAACTTGATGATATAATTTCCTTTCCCCAAATATATATCCCCAAGATTTTTCCAGACTTCCAGACCCAGGTAATAGTGCATCAGCCCTAGATCCTTCTTCTCAAATCCATCTACCAACGTCTTCTTACATTCTTGTATTCTTCTTTCCACACTAGTAATGAATAGCACACCCACATACAATAGAATAATGACTAGCTTATTATTCACAACCTTGATGTAGAGATTTGGATCAACGAAACTCTTCATGAACTCAATTCTTAGAAGGTATGCATCCATTATTTCATGACATGCCCTAGGATCTTCGTTCAAAACTATAGGGCCTTCTTGAGTCTACACACATGATTATATTTTCAATTTACCTCAAATCCTTCGAGTTTCTCAATGTATACTTCCTCATCGATGGTCCCATTTAGAAATGTTGTCATCACATCCATTTGATGGATATTCCATCCCATTTTAGCATCCAATGACACCCAATTTCTAATGGTAGTATACCTTGTAGTGGGTGCAAATGTTTCTTGATAATATATGTCTTCCTTTTGAAAGAAACCACTTGCAACAAATTTGGTTGTGTATTTATCTATACTTCCATCAACAACATGTTTGATATTGTAGATCCATTTTGAGGTGACAACCAATTTTTCTCTAGGTCTAGGAATGATTTCCCAAACCTTATTCTTCATGACGAATTGATATTCTTCCTGCACAAATTTCTTCCATACTTCTTGATGATAAAATTCTTCAAATGTAGATGGTCCTTCTTCAATTAGTCTTCTCATATATGAAACATATGCAGAATATCTCTTCGGCCTTTTTCTTTCTCTAAAGGTTCCTTTCGTAGCTCCATGTCCTTCATCATCTTCAAGAGTAGATTTTAACAAATTTGGCCTCTTTCTAGCATTCGGTATGACCACAGGTTGAATAGGCTCATTTAGTCCTTCTTCTTCTTCTTGAATTGTAGAGGGCTTGTCAGGTTGTACTTCTTTTTCTTCAAATATAGGTAGATCTTCATCATCAGAATCAATAGGAATATACTTTGATCTTTTGTAGGCTTGATTTTCATCAAATATAATGTCCTTGCTTACTTCAATGTGTCTGCCTTCCTTGATGTATATTCTATATGATTTTGAGTAGAGACTATAGCCAACGAAGATCCCTTTGATGCTTGTAGAATCCAACTTCTTTTATTTTTCCTTTGGAATGTGGATGTAGGTTAGACTCCAAATATTTGGAGATAGTCCACACTTGGTTTCTTCCCTATGAATTCTTCCTCAGGTGTCATATTTTCAACAATTCTATGAGGACTTCTATTTTGAATATATACGGTTGTCATTGTTGCTTTTCCCCATAGAAATTTTGGTAAGCCTTGATCAAGGAGCATTGTTCATACACCTTCTTCAATAGTACTATTCTTTCTTTCAACCACTCCATTTTTTTCGGGATAGTAATGAACAATAATATCCCTATTAATTCCTGCTTCTTTACAAAATTCAATCAATTCTTTAGAAGTGTATTCCACACCATTGTCAGATCTCAAAGTCTTTATTTTCCTTACAGTTAGGGTTTCCACTTCACATCTAAACTCCTTGAATTTTTCAAATACTTCATCATTTTTCTTGAGAAGGTAGAGCCATGTCTTTCTAGAGTGATCATCAATAAATGTTACATAGTAAAGATGACTCCAAGTTATTTGTCAGACATGGGCCCACACACATCATAATGTATGATCTAATATTTATTTATACCTTGTTTCACTATTTGAAAATGGTTTTCTTGTATGTTTTCTCAAAGAGCATCCCTTGCAAACTCCTTCATGATATTATTTGATATGAGGGATGACATGAATTGGATGTTTACGAGTGGGAAATAATTTGTAGTGAAGATGACCATATCTTCTATTCCATAGCTCAATGGGATTGATTTCCATATGAACCATAGATTGAAGAGGTGGTGTAATGACTCTCTCTATACAAGCTTCCTTCATGAACTCCAATAACCCTAGCTTTTTCAATACTTGAATATTTTTCCCAAACCAAGACCTTTCCATCAAAAAAAGAAACTATATCCCCTTTATCTTCTAAGCAAGAAATTAAAAGCAAATTCTTTTTCAAACGTGGAACATATAGTATGTTATTAAGATGAAATTTTGCTCCATTTTCCATCTTCAAATATGTTGATCCCATGCCTCTAACAACGTATCTTTTGTTGTCTCCCAATTCCACTACATGAGAAGATGGTTCCTTTGATAAAGTTTGTAGTTGTTTACTTTCCCATGTCACTGATCCATTCATTATCATCATTAAGTGATCATGTAAGTGTAGCTAAGAACCCTTGAATTTTTACCTTGTTGAATAAGTAGTAGACAATACTCTTGATCCATATTCCTATCGAATTGAATCTCATTGTTATCATAGAGGGAGTAATTATTTCCTTCAAGCCAATGAAGTGATATTCAATCTTCTTTGACCTTAGCTCTAATACCATGTTGAGAAATCAATGCTAGTAGACCTAGGGTTAGATTTCTCTTTCTTGATAATTACTTGTAAATTATGTTGGCTTCTTTTACTTTTTTGTTATATTATCTTTCATGAAGCAATTACCAAATTATGTGTGCATGAAGATCACAAAAACATAAGACACAAGAAGTAGGCACTCTGATAGGGAAACCCTTATCTAAGGGAAAACCCAGTCAAAATATCTTCCTTCAATAGTTTTTCTCAAGAATTTTCATCCTAGACACATACCTCCTCCATATCAGGCCATCCTTTCCTTCTTCGATCCAACCTTCGACCTAGTAGCAACAACATTTCGACTCTAGCAACTTTGACTTGGTATCTTCCGGCATCAACAAACAACAACATCAACTTCAACTTTGACAAGGATACTTCAATCTCATAACTTAAACCACACAAGAGAGAGAGAGAGATCCCAAAGCTTCGATTTTGTCTTTCCCTTCCCTTTTTACCAAACTTGCACTCCTTTTAGCCTCCTTCTTCACCTTCGCACTTTTCTCAGCTTCCAACTTCATATATGAACTATGTGTGAGATGCTCCAAATGAATTCGAATTGCCTTGTATATATATCCTTCCAATGAGGTTGAATTACCTTTCTTGAGGATGACTTAGTGTGGAGGTTAGATAATTCATATTTGATTCAAAAATAATTCTTTTTACATCATTTGAAAGCCCAAGAAGGGTCTCATAAAATACACAACGACACTAATAACTCTTTATTGATCCTAGGAGTACATAATGGGGACTTTGACTAATAAAATGTTGACCCAAGCATGAAACCCATGCTTTAATAAGTGATTGTAACAACAATAAAAATTATTTTGACAAATACATTTTATGAAGACCGGACCTAGTTACATTTTTCAAGAGTCTTAGGGGTTTTACTCTTGAAAATCACAACTCAAATACAAATTTAAAATGTCATATTTCTTACCCAACCTGAATTGATACACAAGCCTTTGAATATATTTGAGATCCATCATGTGGAACTCATATTCATATGATGAAATTATCACCAAATTCTTCCACCAAATGAAACTGTTGACTAATTCACCTCATCCAATTATCAATAGAGTACACAAACAATTTCATCAATGATAACCCATTGGGCCAACCAACCAAACATTCAATCTTCATGAAGCACATTAGAGCAAGGAAAGTTCCCTCACACACCCTCAACCTATGACAATTCATGTCTTTAGGCTCACCTAAACTAAGTGTAAGTCCACTCATCAAACCACCAAACTATTTATTCCCTAGAATATGAGAGTGTTTACCCAAAATGCAAGCAATCAACACAATTTGCACCAAGCATTAGGAATAAATATTTGCAGTAAGAAAAAAAAAAGGAAAACAAAAACAAACATTTTTTTCTTTGTATATAGGTGTTGGGATTCCTATTACATGTTAGCATAGTAGTATCCTTATATTATCTTGATTTAGTGACTAAGTTAGTTAGAAATCAACCACCCATTTTCTGCATATGGTCTTTCAAATCTTAGGAATTCACTTATTTGGAATATTTCCAATAGCTCACCTAGTTGATACAGGGTAAGATCCAGGGAGTGTATAACGTGTATATAAGCCTCCCCATGATGATCAAGGGACTAAGCTAACCCCCATACTATAATTGTGAGGAAAATGAATATACTGGGGAATATCTTACATCACGTTGTTAGATGTTCTATGAAGACAATACCCCACGTAGTCTTCTTATAAAACCTAAGATTCGAGTTGTGAATCCAATCACAAACCCAATATCTAGGATTCCAGTGGCATCTTTCAAAAACTCTCTTCTATAACCTAGTTTATTCAACCATGATATTAGAATCATTATCAATAACCAAACACATGTAACATTATAATAGACAATATACACCATACATTTAAAACTAAAAAATTAAAAATTAAAAACAACTCTGATTGTCCCCGCTATTGAAGCAGGTAAAGAACACTTTAATTCTCTTTCTATTAATGAAATACTTGTAATAATAATAAACAAAATATCAATACAATATTTCTTTCTTGTTGCAATTGATGATTTTCCCCTCTTGCAACAACCTCAATGCTGTCGTGAGTACATGATCGAGTCATCAATGAGAGCTGCAAAGGCCATAAGAGTGAAGGGGAAGAATAAACATTTGATGAAGTCATTTCTGAATTCTATTCAAAAGTGAAGAAAAAGAAAAATAAATGATTTACTAGTTATATAATTGAAAACATCATGTACCATCTTATGAAAACATATTTTTGATGATAAAATTTATTGAAATAAGTGTTTTATGTTTATGATTAATGAATGAATGGATGTTATAGTTTAATGAATAATTGCTATATGTTTCTTTATGTAAAAAGCATGTATGTTTATCTATGAATTTTTTGTTTTGCTAGTGTTTATGCACGAATCCTAATTTGTTGATTTCAACTATTTCCTAGTAGATAGATTGGGTACTAGGGAATTGAGAGTGAT
This sequence comes from Pinus taeda, assembly GCA_000404065.3. Classification (NCBI taxonomy): domain Eukaryota; kingdom Viridiplantae; phylum Streptophyta; class Pinopsida; order Pinales; family Pinaceae; genus Pinus; species Pinus taeda. The sequence continues at coordinate 109,703 of APFE031052532.1, forward strand.
TTGAGGGGGGGAGGGGCCATAAGAGCTTCCACCTTCATGTTGTTAGCCCTATTCACTAGAGAACAAATTAGGATTTGGATAATATTGCAGAAAACTTCCCTCAATACAACAGAGCAACAACAAAGTTAATGTTGATTTCGTGTGTGGCTTCGTCAAATCGAGGGACATTTGCTCCAGGATTTGACTGCTCCGATAAATTATTCTAAAAGAAGAGAGGATCTCACTTGGGTATTCATGCACTTGATTCTTTTTAATTAAGATTAATTCATAAAAATGTTTGTTGATTGATTATATTATTTTGATGATTATTTTTCTACCTTCAACTCAATTTATGTGAGTTTTGGGTAGTTTATTCTCAATTTATTTGTTTTCATCCCAAATTCGACATCAAATCAGTTGAAATGGATCTTTACTAGTAAATTTCATGTATGTTATACAAATCAAGTCAAAATTTTATTATTTTTTCATCTAACTTGTTCATATGAGTCTTCTACCTCGATTACCTTCTCTTGTTTGATAGACCTAGTACTTTTTTCTACATTGATATTTCTAGTCATGCTCCTTGTAAAATTACATTTAGGAGACAAACTCACATTGAGAGAAGTCCTTCTTTTCTTTAATCTTGGTGCTTTTATTCTTGGCATGAAAAATTGACTTTTCATATCTAGGACTTCTTATTCAACATGTGTTCTAGGTTCAACCATAACTACTATAGTTACATGTTCTTGAGTCAACATGATGTTATTCCTTCTTCGTATAAGCTATATTTTTCTTCTTTTCGAAGAAAAACAGATTTAGGTCAAACTCTAGGGTTTTGGGATTTCTTATCAATCCTTCTAGGCTGCTAGAGTTTATAAACCCTATACTTCCAATTTTTATCGAACCTTTGTCATATGCAAGTTTTCTTTCTAAAATTGAAATGCCAAAAACCATAAAATCCATATGTGATAAAATTAATCAAGACATATTAGGGTTTATAGTCCATTATAACTTTTGTGAGGCAACATATCTCAACTAGTTGCATATGCAAGGCATCTTTCAAGGTTCACTTCATCAATACAATGCCCTGCTTCTGAGAAAATTCTAAAGTGCAATGTAACATTTCCAAAAGAAACATAGGTCCCCAAAACTTCAATCCAATGTATAACACTTCAGTTTTCCAAATAATTTTGGCAAAAGTATGAGAATTTCACATAGTTAATCCCTGACATGCTTGATTAGCTTTCATGTGCAGTTACCCAATATACATTTTGATAAAGAGGCTTCTTTGAAGCCTTATCGAGCTATGGATTAGCTACCGCAACAATCAATATTGGTTCAGGCTAGGGTCATTAACTGCCATGTCCCTGACATTTTGATATATCTCGACAACCATTGATTTGCATTTCTCACTGCCATTGGATCATATCACTCAACAGAAAGGCATGCATTATGAAAGTCCCATCTTCTCACCCGACATTACAAATTTAACATTGGATGTAATGAGTGTGGGTCTTCAAATCGCATCAGGGGTTAAAATCACATTGAAATGCACGCAGGTTCAAGGGGATGCACCTAATCAGCCATAGGATCGATGGATTTACAACCGCTTGATGTATCATATTCAAATATGAAAGTGGGTGAATGACGATTAAATGATATGATGGGAGGGGCTAGCCCCACTACTGGGTCGATGTGGTGTCATGCTATTGGGTATCAGGTGCAAAATAATTCCTAAAAAACCACCCCTCGATCTGTCTGATACTTCTTATCAAAACAAGGGATCATGGTTCTGTGAATATCAATTTGTTTTATAATACTCCATTAACCGTCAAACTTCCAATGCAAAACCCATCGATACACAGAGGGGTCTTTGGATTCACCTGTGTATTCTATTAGATATAATGTTGGCCCGTTGGATAAACCGTCATATTTACAACACATTAAGTTCAGAAGGGGTTGTTGGATGTACAATGTGGTCGTCAGATGTATAATAGCAGTGTCGAATTACTACATCAAATTTATGACGTAGACATGTTAGAAACCCCTATTTGAATGCATATCTTGGCCTTTGATTCATTCTCAGATTTCCTGTCGACTATCTGACACCCATTGTAAGATTCTTATCATTGCATTTGTGTACTTTATCGCAGAAATTCATCTTACATCTGACAAGGAAGAAGTTGGATACTCGCCAGAATATTCATCTCATGGTTGTCGTTTATCTAACTAGAGGTTTGTGGATTTCCCATTGACTATCCAATGCCAATTTGTTGGATTCTTATCATCAAATTTGTGGACTATCCGACGAGATTTCGTGGGCTATCCAATGGACTATGCGTTGAATACTCGATCGACAGAATATTTATATATTGTTCATCGTTTATCCAACTAAAGGCGGTTTTCAGATATCTAATGGCCATTTGTCCAGTCAATTATTTGGTCGGGTTGCACCGATGGCCTTGGAAAAAGAGGCATGTCGAAGTGATTATAGAATTCTATCAAACATATGACATTAGGCCATAAGATTTTAGTGCACTATAGAGTAGTGCTCGGGGATGCATCCTCATGGAACACTAAATTTATGATGGATTTAGACTATTTGTTTTAGATGTTACCTTGTATATATGTACATATATAGTTATTTATTTTTCTTATTACAAACTAAGTACATGTTTACTTTTTTACCTCCATGATCACTTCATAATCAAATCTATATATTTTTTTTAGTTCAAGTAGTTTGTTTCCTCTAGAGATGGCTATAGGTTTAATATTTGGCTTGATAAACCGTGACCTAGGGGCGTCTGAGCTGTCAAAATAACCTGAGGATCCCGCCTAGCCTGGGCCACACCAACCCTTAACATGAATGGATTTTTTCCATGGAGTTTTGAATCAGTGACCTTCACATCACGAAGTGACTTAACCATACACCCCATCACTGTTTATTATACGCCCCGTGGGCCAAAAGTATATGCTTCTTATTATTATCATTGTCATCTAATAAATTATCAATATTTTTTTTATTTCTATTTAGAAACACAAATTTAAATTTCCCCTAAAGCCCTTTTCTTTATTTTTAACTTTAATATAAGTATTTTTCAATACTTTTTTACTTCGTTTAGAGCACCTCACAAGTCGTGCAATAAATATTTTAAGAAATGTTAGAAATTTGTCACACAATAACATCTTTGAGATTATCTTTAACTCTACTAACACAACAAAGAGTATCACTCATATTTAACAAGCATGAGAAGAATACTAAGGAAGCTCATCCTAGAGAAACAAGTGGTATAAGGGGTAGAAACTTGTTCCAAGATGATCAAACTTCTTTAACCAAAGTGAAGTAGAGAGGACGAAAAGGAAAACCCACACATCATAATGGTCTCTCTAGTAAGGGTAAGAAAACCAAGTGAAATCTAGTAAGGGATTCAAGGAAATGTGATTAAAATGACTAGAAATAAGCCTAAGGAAGATCAACATACATAAGTAAATAAGGCAAAGTATAGAAAAAATCACAAGGTAGATTTTTTTTGGGAATCCTCCCAAGGTATGGCTAGAATACAACAGAGAGAAAATGAGGCTCATATTTAGATTCATGGTAGGTATAAAGGAGGGATTCCAAGATTATAAAAATATCCAATATGAACACCAAAAAGGAAAATAGGTGCTAAATTAGGGCATCCATGTAAAGAAATGCTCTACCCTGTAAGTCATGAAATGAAAATAAAGAAGGGTTATTGTCACAACCTAATGGGATCAGACCTAATGCACAATGAAGAGGGAAACGGTGGTCAATAATGCATTAGAAATGGCATGGAAAGACCCACCTCTATATGCCAGGGTCAATAAAATTCACCTAATATCCAATGGATATAGCAATAAAAATGCCTACCTTTCCTATGAAATCCATCTAGAAAGACTAGACCCATGGTTAAATCCATGTTTTGTATATGTGTGTCCTTGTATAAATCCTCAATGATTGTGAAAAATGTCAACATAGATATATGAATTACGTAAGTAACATCGCTTTCTCACCATGGGTGTGCCTATGACAAGCGTAGAACATGTGACTAACAAATGAAAATAAATCAATAAGCATGATAAGCATTGAACTAAAACAACCTGCATTCAAGATAAAAAGCACTCACGCCACATACCAAACCAAAACTAAAATACATATGTATAAGGTACAACATAATCTAATAGGTTATGTTATTTAGTACCCAACCCCAGGCATAAGCCAAGGATCCGTATGGATTTTTATGAACTCATGGGTTGTTTTCAGCATCATATGGCACACCATTTCGAGGCCACACTAAACAATGTTGAATTGTCACATTCCTAAAGGTTGATGATTCCAGAGGAAAGCCTAGAAATGTATCATTATTAGGAACTACCCAAGGACATAGAGAGTGAGTAATATGATGAACTATTACAGCTCCTTGATGATGGCTATTAATACACAACGTAGCTACAAGACACTCGTCAATGGGTGAGGGGGGGGTGTTTGGATTGGAAAATTCATTGTAAAGTTTTATAAAATCCAAGACTTGACTCGATCCTAGCGTGGAACTTCATTGGATCACTGAGGAAATGGCCCTTGGCCTGATTCAAAATTTTGTTTACCAAGCTCCACCATTTCTAAACAAAGAAAAATAGAGGCATTATGACACATATCCTCCCTTGGATTATTAATTGAATAGATGACCTCCACGATGGTTCATTGTGAAGGGAACTTATCATCAAGGAGTCGTATGGAATGGTTGGAGTGATGAATTTTGTGGGAAAATTTGTTATAGCTAAAAATTTCATCCTTAAGGTACAACATAGTTCAAAATGACACCCCTTTGGGTCTACTACAGAAGCACCTCAAAATGAGAGCTAGAACGTAAGAGAAAAGCTAGGGATATGTTACACTGAAATTTGTCACCATGACTATCTGCAGTTAATATGGCTCCATCAATAATCATATTATCCTCCTTGCCAAGCCTAATACCTCTGCTCTTCATGTCAAACTTCAAAAAGAGAGAAAGTCACTTAAAAACATGTTCATCTCTGGGTACGCAGGTTCTCTCTACCTTGCCTGCGTGTACGCATCCCAAACTCATTGTACCTGCGTACTTATACGCTCTGTAAGTCAAGGGATGGGTGCGTACTCCTGTAAAGGTCAAAAGGCGCGAGTTTCATCTTAAAAAAGTTACTTGTGGTCACTTCTAGAGCTTTCTAGAAGAGTGTTTGACGTGTATGGAGCGCCTCCAGATGGTTCATGCATCCCTATGATAGAGGAACTTATCCCATCAAGAGAGGAGCTACCCCATCCAAAAGAGGGAGTATCCCATTGATGTTGGAACTGAATAACTTTCTCTAGAACACTATAAATACAGGCTTTGGGCCAGAGGAGGGGAGGTTGAAAGCTGAACATTCCAAAGGGTAGATGCTGCTGGAATTAGGACTTCCATTGTAAACTTGTGAGGAGAGATTACCATCCTTCTTGTTGCCATATTGGAAGTGGGTGAGCTTGTCAAAGTAGAGGAAATCTCTTGTTGGACCCTGGGAGGAGCTTGCACAACACCAAGGATCAGGTTGTAATGGTTCCTTTTGTGTTTCCTTAATACAAATAAGTCCATTCTTCTCAATGATTTGTTGTTAATGAATTATTTCATGTACTCCTTGGTCTATATGATGAATATGCTTTGTTTTATGAAATATTCAGGTGTTATGTAATCGTTTGACTGTTAGTGTATGCAGGTCTTAAAGTGAAGGAGGAGCTCATCTGGATCAGCAAGGCTGGACTGCTACAACAAGCGTTGGATTTGAGGTAGGATCGAACAACACTTGGTTTCTCATAGAATAATGTATGTTTAGAGAAGGATTGCTCTTTTTTGTCTTGTTTGTCACTAGAGAGTCTTAGACTCCTAGGGAGGTTAGGTTTGTCTACAAAAATAACTCTTTCCGCATGACAAATTGGCGACTCCGCTGGGGAATCCATTGATGTGATTGATTTTTCCTTTGAGTATTACTTTGATCTAAAAAGAGTCTTGTTTCTTTTGTTTTTGGTTGCTTGACTGTGTTTTTGTGTGGCTTAGCTTAGAGTCGAGTTAGAACTTAGGTTTTCTTTATTTTACAGTAGTACGCACCCTCTGCGTTAGACACAGTGCATACTTGTACGCACTGTATCTGTGTACACAGAGCGTGCACGCACCTGGTTAAACAGGTTGCCTGCGTACCCTGGTAAAATTTAGAAAATTTCCCTTTTTTATCATTTTCTCCCTTTTGAATTTGTTTTTCTTAGTTTTTTCTGCCCAGAACCACTGTTGACTGTCAGAAATCTTCACCTATACTTTTTCCATTAGTGTCGATAGTTTTAGTGAAATTCCTTGAGATTTTAGCCTTAGGGTTTCGATTTTTATATTGGTCCTGTAGTGACTTTGGGTTTAGAAGTTGCAAAGCCTTAGATATCTCTGGTTTTGTCAGTCTTCTTAGGAGTCGGACCAGTCACAAAATCTACCCTCGTGAGCGACCTAACTTTGTGTTGCCTCTTTGCAAAATTTCAATATAACTTATTCATTTAAAGTTGTGAATTTCATTTTCAAAAAGAACAAAAAGAGATTGAGTTTTTGTTTTGATTAGTTTGTGATTCTGCATAAACTAGTCCTTGGATTAATCATTGCCAAGAAAAACATCCCGGAATCATCCTAGTAAGCTTTTGCTTCTTAGATTAACTTGTAGTGAAAGATTAGGTACATTTCCTTTGATTTGCTTTTGAGTAATTTTTCATAGTTCATAGATCTGGAAATTGCATTGATTAGATTAGTTTTACATGCTTTTATTAATAGGAAAATACCAACGATCTCCTTTGCAAAATTTGCTTTAGAGTAACATTTGACGTCTTTGAAAGAGAAAGGAATTTTTTCGTGAAGTAAAGAGTGGTCATGTTTTGTGCGCTTTGAAAGATAAAGAGAATTGTTTCTTTGATTGTCTTTTGAGAAAGTTGTTTTTATTGAAAAGATTGCATTCTCTCAACTCTCTTAATTAGAACATTCATTGAAAAGAGAAAATTATCAAATCATCTTAGGTGCATCTTTTAGAGAATGGAGTCGAGTCTATACACCACCAAGTTTCATCTCCATCACCTTTGTCTTAAAGAACAACCATTAAAATCAACGCTTAAAGTAAAATTAACTTAGAAATTTTTATTTTTCTAGGGCTCTGAAGCACCAACATAGATCATGCTAGTGTCTTGGAGTAGGTGATTAATTAACTCTCCAAGACTATTAAACCAAACAAGTAGCTTATCTTGAGATAGAATAAATCCAGCTGTTACATTTATATTCTGGGAAAGCTCCTCTTAAAGGAGAAGCATGAGCTCGTGTCCGAACCAGTGAGGAGATCAATCCTCCCTCGTTGGGAACGACGCCAGACACGCACGTATTACAAACGGTAAACCTCAAATAGAGGAGCCAGGGGATCACTTATCGGTAAACCTTGGATTGACCATTGTCAAGGAGCCGGTAAGGGGATTGAGCTTGTTACTCTGCCCTTGCGTGCTGTCGGAGTGTAGACTGTTCCCCCCAGATATATTTGTTGCTGTTGGTAACCTTAGTGGCCATAATCCTAGGATTCTACCCAAGGTGACGGTGGTGGGAAGATCCCACTGTACCTGGAGCAGACGTCGGCTAGACTCGCTTGGATTTTCTGGGGGGTTCACTTCACTCGAGACGGTTAAAGTGGAGGAACTTGGTCCAGTCTATTCATTAAGCAGGTTGCCGGGGTAACTGTTCCACCCGCTCTTTCTGTACTGAATCCTACGAGGTTGGATTTCATCACCAACTAGTGTTTTTGGTCCGGAAGCTACTGTTTGTGTTTGGTTTGACGCCCCAGATTCTTTAGGCGTGTGTTTCAAAATTGTTTGGTTCTTTAGCGACCTTAGGTGTTTTTCTTGAGATTTTACTTTGATTTCGTGTGTAGTAGTTAAAAATCTTTAGCTGTGGCTGAACCACCGAGACGCTCCCGTAGACTTCAAGGCGAGTCTCCTGAAGTTATTTCCGTGGCCAATCTATTGAGGCAAGCCCGTAGATTACGGGGCGAACCTCCCGAAGAAATTCAGCCTGATCACCAAGGATTAAAACTTCTTGTCACTCCTGGTGGCACTAGAATACTTTCACCTGAAGAAGAGAGTCTGCATTGAGGTCATCCGAATTACCAAGATCTAGAAACAGGATACAATCCTGAGACTGTTGAGGTTTCTGAACTTACTGGTAGTGTTACATCTGCCGATGATATAAGTGAAGAACCCCAAATATCCGAACCTGTTACTCCATCTTCTAGTGTTCCTGGTTCACCTAAGGTAGAAAGAGTAATCACCGAAGATCTCCCTTTTGGTTTGATTTCTATTGAAGAACTCGCCCCAGAAGAAGATCTAGGCACTTCTTATCTTGAAGAAGATATACCTTCTCTCAATCTCAGAGAGCGTGAGTCTATATTTTACAGTCCCCCTCCGAGCTACCACTTGGTATCTTTCGTTGACCAACTTTTTGGACAACTCAGTCGGTTTTTCTCCACCTCGTTTTCCTTTTTCACCTAGAGTTTTTACTCCTCCTGCATATATTTCGAGTCCGTCATCTCCAGACGCCTAT
>APFE031052541.1:6550-24862 GCA_000404065.3 Pinus taeda
GATTATTTGCAGTTGGTGTAGGCCTATCATCACCTATACCAGCTTCCTAAGCAAGTCTTAAACCTCAGCTCTTCAAAACAAGCTTGAGAAAAGAGAGAAAGACATCAAAAAAGCATTGTAACTCTGGTTCCGCACTTTCTCTTACTTTTGCCTGCGGGCCCGCACCTTTTGTTCAAGGTATCTGCGTACTTATACGCTATGTATGTAAAGGGGAAGGTGCATACCCCTGTAAAAGTCAAAAGGCGCAATCTTTATCTTAAAAAACTCATCTTGGGTTAATTCTAGAGTTTTCTAGAAGCATTTGTTACGTGGATTGTTCGCTCCAAGTGGTTCATGCATCCCATCATAGGAGGAACTAATCCCTTGTTGAGAGGAGCTATCCCTTTGAAGGAGGACTCTATCCCTTTGAAGGAGGAGCTGGTAACTGATCTCCATTGCACTATAAATTGAGGCATTGGGTCAGTGGCCAGGGAGGTTAGAAGCTGAACTTTTGAGGGTAAATGCTAGTGAAATCAAGACTTCCTATTTGAGCTTAAGAGGAGAGATCACATACCTTTTTGGCTTCATTAGGGAGTGAGTGAAGCATGTCAAGGTAGAGGAGACTTCTTGTTGGACCCTGGGAGGAACTTGTACAGCATCAAGGCAAAGGTTGTAAGGTTCTTCTCCTATTGAATTAATAGAATCAAGCTCATTTTTCTCAACAAGTATCTCATGTTATTTGTTTTATGGACTCCTGGACTTTCATGTTGAATATGTTTTATAATACTGGATATTCAGGTGCTATTTAATCGTTTGCCTTGTTTGTGCTTGCAGGTTTGTGACGAAGGAACTTACTTGGATCAAAGGAGCGAAGGCATCCCAAAACTTGCGTTGGACATGAGGTAGGCCTTAAAACACATTTGTTTGCCATTATTTATAAAGCACATTTAGAGAAAGATAGTGTCTGGTTGGTTTGTTTGTCATTAGGTCTTCTTTAGATTCTAGGAAGGTCTATCTTGTCCGCAAGATCAACTCATTCTGCATGACAATACTGTATCTGTTTCATTGCTTCATTAATTAATTACTAACACTCGTTAAACTTTGGGTTCATATTTACTACTCTCTCTCTACTACAACTTTCACTCAGCCAAATATCTCACAATGCAGCCAAAATACTTAAAAAATATCTCTACTATACAATTCTCCTCACATTAAGGTTTGATCACAACTTTTAAAATCTACTTTAGCAACTCTCCCTTGCAACTCCATATCTCTTCACAACACTAAAATCTACTTCATTTACAAATCTACAACAACTCTTCTACAAACTTAGACATGATACCAAAACTCAGATCTACTCCTTTTACTTTCCAACAAAATCTCAAACTTGGTCAACTTTTCTATTCTTCACGTATTCTCAAATTAGGAATTCAAATTATATGTATTTCTTATTTTGTGTTCCCTCTCAATAAAATGTCTTTTTTCCTTCACACGATTATAAGTCAAATTGTTTCAAGTTCACTTCATTTGAATTTTTCTAGTCTCTTTATTTCTCCAACAACATAATGTGAATTGATAGCATAGGTTCCCCATATAAACACTACCATAGCTTTAGTTTCTATGTTTCCTCAATATGGATTTATTACTCTCAACCATTTCACTATTTGGTCCCCTCAACTCTCAACCTTCTAAATGCATTCCTTAGCCACACCCACTTCCATTAAAAATCTTGACATTTTCACTCACTAAAGCCTCTCAACTCTTCATTGGACTAACTCTTATTTTCTTTGATAGAATTTTGGCACTCTATCTCAACTTCTTATTTTCAATATCATGGTCCATTATTTCTCCATAATTGTTACACCTTTTATAGCTTTTGCACCTGATTACCATGAGCATTAGACCATAGTTTTTAGTCTTGGTAAACTTATTAGGTAGCAGACCCCCCCACAGCAGGGTTTTGGGGCTTAAAGCCTGGGTTTTGGTCAATGTAATGTAAAGACTCCACGAAATGCGGGCATGGAGCGCGAGAGTCTAGGATGAGTCATAGGGTTGTTCACCCTAAAATAACGTAATTTAATGTAAAGTTGTGCCAGCCTACCCATGGTTCGCGGACCATGGGATTGTATAAATAGACCAAGGCTCTAAGTGAAAAGATAGTTTTTTTGGAGGACGTAATAGACAAATGTGAAGGCATGGTTAGAGGATAGAAGTGCATCTAAAGTGCATTGGGTCATAGTAGTATGTAGGGGCTATGCAGTTGAGTGTGCAGAGGCCTAGTAGAGTCCGTCACTGAGTGCGTGGACTCCTGCAGTTGAGTGCGCAGGGCAGAATCGGGTCTGTATTGAACTAAACTTGAAAAGGATTATTAATAAAGCTAAGGTGATTCAGCACATTGTGCATCTATTTCGTGGACCTGTATTTTTATGTTATGTTTTAATTGTATCTATTTATTTATATGCACGCACTTGGTAAACATTGATATGAATGATTATGTATGAAAATCCTCTAAGTAATTAGCAGACAAAACCTAAGTAAGGAAGATTTGGGTAATTAAAATTGGTCACACTATGGCTAGAGCTACACGAAGGACGCAAGGGGCTCGTAGGTGCACCTGGCCCAGTAAGCACAAAGGTTGATTCATGTACCTATATCCCCATATTAGACATCCCCAAGGTGAGGAAACTTGGTTCCATCACCCTCCTATATTACTTCAGGTGAGACCTCAGTCTGTGCTCCACGGACTATTGCCGAAACGGCCAGTAGTACCAGGATTTGCTTTGCTAAATCACTTCTGAACCTAGATTAGGCCCCACATAGCCCACAAATAGTTCCGTTGCTAGGATCGAGACCTGCCTAAGGGATGTCTGATGTCATGCCACTTTAACCCAACAAAGAAGGAAATTGAAGAGTGGTTGGACAAGAAGATTCACGAGTTCGCGACACAGGAAAACAAAACTCTGCAAGTATCTGAGAAAAGGTGGCTAGATCGCTACGTGTATACAGAAATCCATGAGATTTTCATTGCATCCTTTCCTTTTGAGCTATATGAGTGGATCACGAGATCAGCCGACAACTAAAGAAGTTGTAGGCTCGGCCAACTGATAATGTGGACTCCAAAATTAATGCACAGACTACAAGTATCAGAAGATAATATTGCAGGAGCTGTGGACCATTGCCTTGACCGGATAATAGGGGGATTTTCACTCAGACACAACCATGAGCTATAGCAAAGAAGAGCAATGTTTTCTCAAGGGACCGCAAGGTAAATATAGTAAATCTTTGAATACCTGGATTAAGATGTTGTTATGTGAAAAGTGGGCTATGCAAATACATTAAAGTTTGGAACGACGTGAAGTGGAAAGATCTACAAAGGTAGTGGAGACGTAGAAAATAGTCTCTTAATTTCACCTTCGCGAGAGAGCGGGGAAGAGCTCTCTTAGGTCTCTCCAAGAAGCGCAGTTAGTCTAATAAGGCAACACATTCCGCAGTTACCACCTTTGCCCACTCCACCACCTACTTCACCTCCCTCACCTCAATCTCCACCCACTCCACCTTGACCACCCCCACAGTTCAGCGTGGCAAGCATGATCAAACTACCCATATTTGAAGGAGTAGGGAATGGAGATCCAGACCAGTTCTAGTTCGTGGTAAGAGAAGTCTGGGAAGCGCAAGGGGTCACGGACGACAACATTAAGAAGGCTACATTGGTGAGCATGCTGCAGGATTGTGCATTAACATGGTATATCAAGCACTCTAATGACCATCCAAATGTAGGGATAACAAAGATCCAGAATGTGTTGAACAAAGAATTTAGCCAGCCGAAATCAAAGACACAGTCAATCATCGGGTTTAAAGAGATTGTGATACTTCTAGGCGAGACCCCCTAGGATCTGGATCAGTGGCTAAAGAGTACGATCCGAGAGGCCAATATGACACTAATAGATGCCCAGCATTGCACATGGTTTGTGGCATCCCTGACACCGCACTTGAGGACGGCGCTGTCACAACAAAAACTTTTCACCCAGGCCAAAGCATTGGAAATGGCAATGAGGTTGCATGAGACCCCAATACAAGACCTTGGGTTGGGAGTTCAACAAATCCATCTGCAACTAAAACATCTATGCCTGGAAATGCAGAGTTTGAAGTAGGATAGGGCACCGTGGCTAGAGGCATGCGAGGAAGTATGGTTCATAAAATGCAAAGGCCAAGGCCATGACAAGGATGACTGTCTGGTATTTGCAAACGACTTGGCAAGAGGAGGACCAATGCCATTGATACTGGACGCATAGGCAGGGCTTAGTGCGACACCCACATTATGGTGCGCAATCTATTAGATAGGAGGAAAACACATGACGGACAATAGTCACTTGTTGCAGAAGTATACACAGACTCCCCAACAGTTGTTTTGTAATTTCTGTAGGTTGGTAGGCCACAACAAGTGCACTTGTCACAACTACGAGTTAATGATGGATTGTACCCTAGCCTATAGGATGTAGACAGAAACACGAGCCCTCGACCCAGCTGCGGGGATGGTGCACCCTAGATTTCAGTGGCAAGGTCGAGGACGAGGAGGAATGGGACTAGGAAGGGGCCGCAGATAATTAATTTGTTACAATTACGGAGGACCAGGTCACTATGCCTGCGATTGTACCAAATCGACGAGGATATCTTGTTCATATTGTGCTCAGTTTGATCATGAAATAGTAGATTGTCCTACGTTGATCACATAGATGCACCAAAATGGGGTATTTCAGCCTTGTCTAACGCAGAATATCCAAATGATGAGGTCTGAACTGCACAAAGAAGACCGGAATGTGAACATGATGCTCAAAAGTAGCACGATAACAAGGGAAGATAAGGGGAAGCAGCCTGAGGAAGATACATGGGTTTGCAAGGCTCCTGCAAAGGAACCTGAGTTTGACTTAGAACGCACAAAGGAGATGTTTATGGAAGCTAAGAAAAGCTTCACGGAGGCCTCCACTTCAGGTAGTAAGAACCAACCAGAGCTAGAAATGGATCCTTCCATGCTTACTACCTTTCTAGAGACATACATGAATCTATTACGCAACAACAAGGCAATGAAGGGGCTACAAGAGCTGACCACCAGGTGTGCGGGGTCAGGAGAACCATGCGTAGTCTAGAAACTGGGAAGGCATACATTGTGCACCAGGAGGTAAATGAGATTGAGGACATAGATTGGTGAGTACGAAATGGATAAGGTAATCCTAGACCTAGGGTCAAATGTGAATGTGTTACCAAAGAAAACATGGGAACGTATGGGTAGGCTGACATTGCAGTGATCCCCTATTCCATTACGAATGGTGAACCAACAAAATATTTTTCTCATGGGGAGGTTGCAGGGGGTAACAGCTGATATTGAAGGTGAGAGCACACATATGGATTTTGAAGTAATAGATATTTTTGATGACAACAATCCCTATCTTGCGTTGTTAGGAATGGACTAGGCCACTAATATGAATGGAGTCATCAACCTGAAGAATGGAAGAATATTAGAAAAAAATCACTACGTGTAGTAGTACCACTAGACCCAGCCAAAGGAGTGTGCTACATTGAGCCAATGCACAATGATGAAAGCGATGATGAGCTGGATTGTATTTATGAGATATTGGTGCAAGACCAGGATCCAGTGAATCTGACTACAGATGGGAGAATCTCGTGGGAGTGTGACAGCTCCTATACATTGGATACAGACGAAGCAGTAGAGTGTTGGCAGAACTGGTTGCACGAAGTGACAACGCTGAATTGCAACGTGATAATTAGATCACTGTGTTGCGTAATGACAGAGGCAAGGAAACTACCAACATATGATGGAGTGACAACGGTGGATGAATTCTCGGACAAATTTGAAAGTGCAATACTGGAACAACAATGGTATGGTGCACTGGAATGGGCATTGCATGCAACACCTACACGATGGTGGAGTAGACATAAGGAGACCGTTGTAAACTGGCACGAATGTAGAAGGTGAATGTGCCTATGGTTTGGAAGTCCCCAACATCAAACGAGAGTCAGGCAGAAAGGATGAAGCAACTTGCATGCCCACCTGTGTCGCTGGGTGCAGACATGTGCTGTGCAGTCCACACAAGCACACCCCAGAATAAAGATCAAAAATTGGAACCAAACATAGTAGTAGGAAAAGCGATGCACACCACAAATGCTCCACGTAGAAGCATTCAAGAAGGTATGCGAGATCCTAAACAAGGTTCACCAGGCTAGACGAAATGATTAGGACCTGCACGTAGCAGTGGTCTGATGGGCCTCTAGGGTGATTTACAAGAATCTGAGAGTGGGGATGATCCCGAAGATGACGGGCAAAGTTGAGGTCATAGTTTTGGGAGGAAGGAACCCTCACATAGTTGGAACAATACGTGAGGACCAGGACAAAGGAACTATGTAGTCGCGTGAGGTCAAACATATGAAGGTTTAGGAAGCCATTCAATGGGGGAACCTTAAGTTTCGCGAACTCAAAGATCGGTTATGACTAAGGAAGAAAAGCATGTTACTGGATACAGAAATCGAAGAACTGGAAACTGAATCTGTGCAAGCATGTTGCATCAATAAACTAAGAATGACAAGATAAGGTATGGGCCAAAATACTAGTACATTAGAAGATTTCCACTAAGAATTTAAGAATTTATGGCTCTGCTACCATGGCTGCGACAGCACATTACTAGACAAAGTAACCAGGGGAGCGCACCACATAAGGAAAAGTGCTCGGCGCTGACTATCATAAGGGAAATTGAGGAGTGCCCATGGACTAAGCTGGAAGGTGCATTGAAGCCTTACACAGGTGGTGCAACCACCTGACTATCCATAGAGAGCACAGTCTTAGTACTCCAAGTAGTTGAAAGAGAGTGTAGTACTATAAAAGAGTCTGTATGGGAGTGATGCTATAAGGAGGTTGCGCGCATGATCGATATGTCATAGGGGCCACGCCCGTGCATGGGGGGCTATGCTATGACGCAGGTAGGTTGGGAAGTTAATATTGGTGTCACTATTCATGACAATATATCCAAGTTAAGACAACGAGGAGCGGGCGGCACGCAATTAATACACAAAGTCAGAACTAGATTTGGGAGGATTTGCTGCCAATATCGCATTAATGAGCCGAATTGGGGGGGCGAATGGTCAAATTTGAATTCGAAAAGGCCTATAAATCATAGGTGGTTATCCACTAAACAACCCTTGGCTTCTTGAGAATTCAGCTGGTGCGCTATCAATTGGGTATGGACATTATGAATTTAGAGGCATTGAGAGCAATTTCAGTGTTTGAGACATTGCTGAAAGAGACGTAGGACTTCTTGAACAGAGTGATGTTGATAGCCAAGGGAGCCACACAAAGCCCTACACCACTAGTGGGGGATGCATCGGAAATTCCTAAATCACCCTGAATGTCGAGGCCCAAAAATGATCCAAGGGCAGCAGGACCAGTCCGCATGTCTCCGTGAAATCCATGGTTTGGTAAACTGTCTATGGAAGACAAGGGCAAGATAGTTAATCCTGAGATAGATGATGAGGAGGAGGACCTCTAGGCCTTCGTAGAAGAGATCGAAGGTCCAAATGAAGAAATGAAGGAAGACATTCAGCTAGTGCACGCTGTAGCAAAACTGCCCAAATATGTCCCCCCACGGAGAGGGAAAGAAAAAGTACCCAAGGATTTGGATGCCGTTAAGAACGCACTCAAAACCCCACTCCTCCCAGATGGAATTCTGTTTGAGGGTTTAGTCCTGGGCTGCGTGCCCATGATGAAATTTGAAGATTGGGACCTCGCAGACAGTGAAAAATTCCCACATTTGGAGACTAGCCAACTCATGAAACAAAGCAAGGAGGGGACAATTACAATGCTACATCCATGGAAATGGCTGTGTGGGGTAGAGGAGGCCAGGCTACTCCACTTACTATGGATTCCACACTTTCACCAGGCACCAATCATGATATTTTTCATTAGACAACTACTTTTCCTAGTGCACAATGGGTACTTGTGGCTGGAGGAGCCTATTCCCATCACAACGGAGCTTATTCATAGGATTTCTTGGCTTCCATGTACGGGAAGGGGACCTGCGGAAATAGCTGGAAAAAGCTAAGACTTGGCACTCACAGAGGCCATGAAGAAGAAATACAAGTTGGAGAAAAAGTAGAGGGGCTACGTCATTACTAGCATTCAAGACAAAGGGGTGCACGTAGCCACCCAGATGCTGGCAGGAAATGTGATGAGAAAATGCCATGGCAACGAGGTACCAGCCACAATCATCACACTGGCCTAACAACGCGTAGAGGGGGTACAGTTCAACTGGGCGCAGTTACTCTATGACGAGTTTCTGATGAACTGCAAAGAGGCCCAGGAGTAGGGTAAGACCTTCCACTACGTGTGGTTTCTCTTATCCATCTTGTTGGTAGCAGGGGAAGTGCCTGAGGACAATCAATTTCCTCCTCTTGACCAGGACTTGCTAGAGGTAGCAAAATACGCATCGCTTTGGGAGAAAAAGGATGCCATGCGAATCTGCGAGACCAAGATCTTTTGGATACTCATGGAGGCAAGCGTCCAGATGTGGATCAACAAAAGGTCGTGCCTATCCCCCACAATGTACGATAGTCTACAGAGCTTTGCAGAATTTAAGGCGGATATGCATAATGTGTATATCGAGGCGCGAAAGGATCGAGAGTAGAACTGGATCAAACTCCCTTTCATCGCAATTGATGATGTTGTTTTCGCGCTGCTCAACTCATGGCCACCCGAATGGCGTGCCCTAGATCTCATAGCATGTGATGAGGTAGTGATACAAATATAGAAGGATGTCGCCAAGCTACTAGCACAACAGAAGTTGAACGAGCAATTCGTCGAGGAGGTAAGGGCTTATTGCGAGGCAGCGAAGGCCGTCACAGAGAAGACCAAGGCCACCAAAAAGGCAGTAGCAGCTGGGGCCACCACGATGCAGGAGGAAAGAGGCCCAGACCTAACCATAAGACAGTAGATAGATGACACGGCGGAAGGTGCGGATCCAAGCATGACATCTTCACAACTGAAAAGGTCGCTCGATATGGAATGAATATGGCCACGGAAGAAGAAAAAAGTTTCCAAGATGGATGGGTAACCTATTACGCTAACAGAAGGTGGCCTATATGACATCGACAACATAGTTAGTGAGGTCACTAGGGAAGCACTCCAGGAAGCAATGATGGAGCAGTAAAATGTGTTGGGGGCCCTTAGGGTGCAACTGCAGGGACTTTAGGTGCGGCCCCCATAAGAAGGAATGGTAGTCACCTCTAATGCCACAGGTACATCAGCAATAGAGTAGTTGTTGTGGGCCAAAATGGATAACACCGTCGTGATGCTGGAAGGAGCACTCACAGTAGACAACACGGAGGATAGAGTCGCGGTGGGCTAGATCAAGGGCCTTGGCCTAAACTTGGCTTCCCTTCCATGAGATATATTATACTAGCTGCGAGACGGAGTGGCAACAAAACTCTGTGCTAGGGAAGGTTGTGCAGTGCAAATGCTCAGTGAACAGCGAATCAAAATTGAGTAGATTAGCCTACAACACGAGCAAGCGTTGGTGCATAATCAACAGTTGGAGCAGATCATAGAGGAAGCATGTCATAGTGCCCCAGAGCTAGAAATTGCGACAGACCTACCAATAGGAGTGCGGATCCACAAATTTTCCAATGGATTCCACGAGACAAACAATGAAGCAACAAGTATCCAGCTTTACCTCAACCAACAGATTGTTGAACTATAATTAAAGGCGCAATTTTCCACGCCCCAAGAAGTTAGGGAACAACACACTGATGCTATCCAAAAGGGGTTGGAGGAAATAGGATAGGTAGTGCAAACCTGTACAACTCTGCTAGAAGAGTCCTTCGGGGTCCTCACTACCTTACAAGAGGACCCCACCATATAGTGCCTATAAATAGAGGCGTGGGAGCTTCAAATGCAATATGAAAATGTGCATGGGATAGCACATACAGTGATCCTAACTCAGTTGCTAGTGAAGCTACAATAGGTGAAGGCATTGAAGGAACAAGTGATGCTACACGCCAAAAGGAGGAAGTACTTAAATCACACGTCCAAACTTGGATTGATGAGGCCTTCATCGTCACTACTGACATTGAAGGAAATATCACGCAAATGAAAGTGATGCAAGCTTTATGACAGGGATTTTCCTTTGACAATGAGTATTTAGTCGAGCGAGTAGAGTAGATCGAGCAGATGGCAGAGCAGTGCATTGCAGATGTTCGCACAGCCCAGACATAGTTGGAAGGGCTTCTTGCCAAGATCGTCGCACAGTGACTCAGGACGAGTCATGATGATTGTGTTGGGGGCCCGCTGGGCAGCAAATCCCCCCACAGTATGGTTTTGAGGCTTAAAGCCTGGGTTTTGGTCAATGTAATGTAAAGACTCCATGAAATGTGGGTGTAGAGTGCGAGAGTCTAGGATGAGTCATAGGGTTGTCTTCCATAAAATAATGTAATTTAATGTAAAGTTGTGTCGGCCTACCCATGGTCCACGGACCATGGGATTGTATAAATAGAGTGAGGTTAAAGACAACTTTTTTGGGAAGGAAGTAATAGACAGATGTAAAGGCCTGGTTAGAAGATAAAAGTGGATCTGAAGTGCATTGGGTTGTAGTAGTAGGTAGAGGCTCCACAGCTGAGTGTGCAGAGGCCTAGTAGAGTCTGCAATTGAGTGCAGAAACGCCTACAGCTAAGTGTGCAGGGAAGATTCGGGTCTATATTGAATGGAAATTGAAAAGGATTATTAATAAAGCTAAGGTGATTTAGCATATTGTGCATCTATTTGGTGGATCTATATTTTTATGTTATGTGTTAATTGTATCTATTTATTTATATGCACACACTTGGTAAACATTGATATGAATGATTATATATGAAAATCATGTAAGTAATTAGTAAACAGAACCTAGGTAAGGAAGATTTGGGTAATTAACATTGATTGTGCTGCGGTTAGAGCTGCACAAAGGACGTAAAGGGATCGCAAGTGCATGCAGCGCAGTAAGCACGAAGGTTGAATCGCGTACCTATCGCCCCATATCAGACATCCCTAGGGTGTAGAAACCTAGTTCTAGCACCCTCCTATACTACTTCGGGTGAAACCTCAGTCCGCGCTCCACGAACTGTTGCCGAAAGTGCCAGTAGTATTGGGATTTGCTCGGCTACAACACTTTTGAACCTAGGTCAGGCCTCATGTAGCCAAAAAAAATCCTTTCTTGACTATATCAATTGGAATTAATCCACACAGTCATATCATTAATCTTCACATTTAATTATATTTAAATACATTTGGCACTCAAAAAGGAAAATTCCATTAGTGGTGTGCTCCAACCTTTAGTGCTCTTAGTCATAAGGCTGTGAGATATGATCATGGATCTAAAACTTTGAATCTAGGTCCATTTAATTGTAAAACATTACTTTACATCCGCATTCCCTTTGAATTGGATTACTTTTGAACCAACTCTAGAGACTTAACATATTACCAGTTGATGGGACCATAACCCTACACAATAATCAATGACTCACAATCTTCTAATATTTTATCCCTAGCTAAATCAATGGCTAGAATTCATCATGGGGACCCCTCAAAATTTAGCACTCTTCCTCATGTGACCCTGAATTGGGACTAATGGTTTTAACAAACATAAATATATATTAAATAATAATTAATGTAACAAACATAAATATATATTAAGTAATAAATTAGTTATTGAAGAGTTGTATCCCAAAGGAAATGACTAATTTTTTGAGGGGCACCTTACCTAGTATATAAGAGAGGCCCTAATTTGTAACATCATTTTCATTCTATCATTCTATAAATATATATTTTATAATACCATTAGGTATAATACATTATAAATACAAACAAACCATTATTTGTTTACTATAGTGGTATCATAGCTATTCAACCCTCTGGGTATTCACCCACTACACATTCCATGTGTTATTAGAGTCATGTTTCCAATTACTTGCTCAGAGATACGTTAGGGCTATCATTATATGTTGAAGGTCCTAAAATCATGGACACATATTTCAAATAATTAAGTGAAAATTGATAATCACTACGGGAAATGAGAGAAACAATTATAAAATCATTTGATAATTTTTAAATACGAAATTCAACGTCTATAATATAAGTTGACCTTAATGTCAAAGAAGATGAAATTATTGAAAATATAACACCTAAATATATAGAAGTTATAGATGAGAATGAATTTGAAGAGATATAGTGTGAGATCACTCTTCATTTGGAGCTAAATATGTGCCCAATTTCAAATAAAAAAAATTTATATTCATATATTTCTCAATCATAGAGTATAGAGAATAAAAACATAGTATAAATTTCTAGTAAAGTATTTAAAGAATTTGATATTAAAATTTGTATTCTTCAAAGTACTAGTACTTCAGAAATTGTACTATCACTGATATTCCTAGCACAAGAGAGAGAACACAATTCCATCCTAGAACAAGAAGGAAAACATAGTCCTGGCCCAGTTACCACCCAAGAATTGGATGTTCTTAGCTTTCCTAAATGTAATTTATTCAATCAATATTTATATAGACCTAAATTGGAGCCAACTTCATGATTGCTTGATTTACATAAAAAAATCCCATAAAACCATTGAAACTAAGGAAAATGTTTTGAAATAGAAATGCAATGATCCATTATAATTTCCATATTATAGGATTAAAAATCATATTATAGTTCTATTATATTTTCTAGAGAAAATGAGAAAAGTTCCTTTCCTAATCTATAAAATGTCGTGGATATTCCACTAGATAGTTCGTCACAACAAATCAATAAAATTATATTTAAAAATCTAAAATCCACACTTTTATGATCTTATTTTTTTGTAGTTATATAGATATGTGGATTATTGTTAATTATATATGCATGAAAATTAAAATTATGTAGAAAATAGAGAGCAAAAAAATAAAAACACAAATACATTTGACACAATATATGACTTGGGAAAACCTTTCAAGAGAAAAACCCAACTGGAAGGTGAGACCACTCTATTCTCTTTCTCTAAATATAAAATCATTGGGAGTATAAAGAAGTATGGCCTATGGCCTATGGGCTACTATAGTGAAAAAATCCTCTATGTGTTCTCTATCTCCTATCAACCTTGGCTATTTTCCTCATCTGTGGAACAAATGCACTCAAAAATAATGGAACCCATTTTCCTCTTAATGGTCCAATTATAACACAACTCGATAGCCTACTAGTGGTTAGGTCTGACTACCTCAACTCTTAACGAGAGTTACACTATGGACTCTTCTAGAGTCTTCTTCATCATAGTCACATGACTAGCCCATTTTCCATGAATAATGTAGGTTGACATGACATTCTCTTAAATTATGGTCGTGAAAATAGGAAGGTTAAATTATGAGTGATTTTTTTTTTTTTTTTGCATCTGGACTCTAATTGATGTGATTATTGCATTGTTGAACATATATCTATGTGTAGGATATGAAAGAAAGGTATGATGCTAAAGAAGAAAAGTTTGACCTAAAAAAAATGGCATTTGATGCCTCAAAATGCTCCTGTGAGGTTTGAAACCCTAATTTTCCAAACTGGGTACCACTAGTAAAATTGGTCCTATAAGTTGATTCCTCCACTTTTTCCACTTTGAGAGCATCAAGATGGATGCAAATAAATATAATGATGCAATTTGGACCACACCTCCCTGTTTTGGGAGGCTTTTTGTCTCGAAACGATTCTAATAAATGAGGTGAGGAAATTTTTCCTCCACCTTCTCTTGCGTGTACCATTTAGATTTTCCTAGAAGTTTTCTTTTTAGCCCAATGTTGCACACTGTCACCCTTGTCTTGTAGTTCTAAACCTCTTATGAAAATTTTTATCCTCTATCAACTCTACTTGAGGATATGGAGTGAAACCCTCCATAGAAGGTAGGACTTGTTCCTTTTCCTGATCTAGCATGGAAAGATCATAACACTTCAAATTATCCGCATTCACAACTAAATAATGTGCATATATGCGGGTATACTGAGTCTATATTCATTATCTCCTACCATTTCGAATATCTCAAAGGGACCATATTCCAGAGCCTCTCCTTGTTCAAATATAACCATACTCTATCTCCCACCTTGAATGACTATTTTATTCTATGTTGATCATGCCTCACCTTACATTATTTTGATGACCTATATAGTGTCTATTTTACCTGTATATGGATCTACTTGATCTTATCTACATATTTTTTACCCTCATGGCATACCCTGTAAGATCCTCCCTCACTCCTCCTTGCTTCCCATATGCAATATCCAAAGGTGAAGGTGACAAATATCCAAAACAAGTTTCAAATTGGGACTTACAAGTAGAAGTGTGGATTGTTATATTTTAAGGGTGTTGTATATATCCTATATTCGCATCCCAAGTCTTAAAATGCTCCTGATTGTATCCCCTCAAAATAGGCATCAAATTTCTCTTGACTACTTTTGTCTACCCATTCTTCTACAGATGGAATGTTGTAGACCTCTTCAACTTTGTGTCCATAGTATCTCACAATATAGTCCAAAATGCACTAAGAAATTTCATGTCCCTATTATAAATGATGCTCCTTGGTACCCAAAAGTGCAACCAGATATGTCCAAGGAATAGGTTCACTAATTCTTTTCCGCTAATGGTATTTTTACAAGGAACTAGAACACACATCTTGCTAAGCCTGTAAACTACCACAAATAGGTAGTCATGTGCCGTCTTGGTTTTTGGTAAACCTCCCACAAAGTTTATGGAAATTATTTTCCATGGATGAGTGGGTATAGGTAAAGGATGATATAGACTCTATTTCCTATTACTAGGCTTTCTAGTACAAAAATCATGCATCCTTTTATGAACCTAGCTAGTTGTTCTTTCATCTTTGGCCAATATACACACCTTTGCAAATTGGCCACTATTTTCCCAAAACCAAAGTACCCTGCAACCTTGGATGTTGGAGCATCTCTATTTAGCTACAATAACTCACATTTAGGAACACATAGCTTATCAAACCTATAGATTAACCCATCCTTGGGATGGTAGTCAATAATGTTTTTTCAATCATGCACATCACTCCGAATTTACAACTATTGAAAAAAACTCCCTAAATTTCTCACCCTATGAATATGCTTCTATGTATGTATCATGGGTGAGTGGATTGATGTGGATCATAGTTTCCAAAGCTATGATATTTGATGTGGGTAGCATTGAAAGCATGTTAGAAAACTTGTTTATGATTCCCTTATTGTACTTGATCACTAATGTGTGGTCTTATGTAGCTTACTCTAGGCTTATAGGTATTGTAGTGGCTGGTGATCTATGTGGATTACTATATCCTTTCCCACTAGATAATTCTTCCACTTCTTCACAACTTGCACCAGGGCATAAAACTCTTTTTCATATGTAAGGTATTTAAGAACTTCCCCAAGAAATTGTTAGAAAATTATATATTACAGAGAAATGGAACACATAAAATATTGCAGAAATATAAACACAGAAAACACATAAAACAAGAGAAACACAGATATACATGGTTCATCCAATTTGGGCTATGTCCACAGAGAAACAACCAATGCTTCCATTCATATTACCCAGCAAAATGAAGAGATACAACCTACAACAAATCCGTTGTAATTCCCTCTTCTCTCTAACACAATATCCTCCCTCTTTCTCGCTCAGAATATAGATCTACATAGATGGAATATAATTGCCTCATATATAGCAAGCGGTTTCCTTCTAGGGAGAAAAACCTAAATTAAACATTACTTCTACTGTCAAGTTTCCACCTAATGAATGACCGAGATTGACTACGAAATTACAACATTTTACAAGGCAATTTTACATCTATTTTTAGCTTTGAGGGTGTTTCCTCCACCCCCCCGCGGACCCCCCTGACTGCGCACATTTATGGGCGGCGTTGCTACCACATTATGAACTCAAGTCTAATGCAGTGATACCTATAAATAAAGAAGATAATCAAGCCCCACACCCAACATAAATACTTCATACTGTTAGCATACATGAATTATTCCCTACATCAAGATTGCTCCCATAGCATACCCACTTGTGTCTGTCTCCACTTTGAAGGGTTGTTGCATGTCCAGTAATGCCAAAATTAGTGCTTGACTGATCTTCTTCATTAACTCCTCAAACAACCTCGATTGACCCTTTTCACCACTTGAAACTCCTACCACTTGTTGTTATCGCATGGAGTGACATTGATTCTATTGAAAAAAAGGCCATGAATTTCCTTAAGTATTGTGATACCCCAACGAAACCCCTAACCTCAGAAAAATTAGTAGGCAACAACCATTTCATGATGGAATCCAACCTGATAGGATATATATTCAAATCTACTCCACCTAACACATAACCTAGATACACTAAAGACTATTGTGAAAACTCACACTTCTTGAGATTTGTAGTAGCTAGTGCTTCTTTAATGTCACCAACACGTACATAAAATGTGATATGTGCTCCTCCTAGATAGCACTGTATACTATTATATCATCCAAATGGAAAATAAAAAAAGAATCTATAAAAGGTTGAAGTATATCATTCTCTAACCTCATAAATGTAGCTAGTGCATTGCATAAGGTGAATGATATGACTAACAAATCATACAACCCTTACCTAGTTTTGAAAGTGGTCTTCTTGGAATCTTATTCTTTTACTTGAACTTAGTGATATTTACATTCTAAGTCTAGCTTAGTGAAGTACTTTCCATGTTGCAACTAATCCAGTAGATAATATCTAGGGAAGGGGGTACCTATTCTTTAGAATGATATTTTTTGATGTCCTATAATCAATACACATCTACCAAGTCCCATCCCTCTTTGGCACAATGATGATTGGTGACCCACATGATGATGTACTTGGTTGAATGACACCCTATTCCAGTAGTTGTTGTAACTCTTTCTTCACTTCACTTGCTTCTATAATAGACTGCTTATATAACCCAATGTTTGGAAATGGGGAGTATGAAAATAATTGTATCTCCTGCTCCACTTCGCTCTTCGGTGGTAACCCCTTAGGCCCCTAGAACACATCCCTATATTCCTGTAGCAATGGTTCTATTTTATTTTTTTTCTTAGTACACTGCTCTAGATATTCCTTGCCTCTTACACACTTGTGTATATACAAAGAATACTTCTTGATGGAACTCATCAATTTCTTAGCTTGGTTGGCACATACCAATGAAATTTTAAACCCTCATTTGTGCAAGTGGATGGTAAATGATTTTCCAACCTTAACGAGGCGATACTAGTTGGATCTCTATAGGAATATTGCATTTCATATGTACATGTACAGACTTCAAAACATGAATATACATATATCATGGGGAACTAAATCTAGTTCTAGAGTCATAAAAAAAATTATCACTAATATAAAATCTATTTTTTTATTGTTTTTCTACCTTCAAATATGCATCCTTATTTACCCAACCCAATGGACATGGGCTCAAATGATCACAAACTTCCAATCTTTATTATTGACTAGATTTTCTACAATGAGATTAACATGTGATGTTGAGTCAAATAGAACATCATTCTTTGTATTCTCAACCTATATCTTTATGTGGAAGAGTTTGGTAATTTCTTTCTCTTCTTATTGTTGAAGGCTATTCAAATTCACCTCCTTCTACACTAACATAAAAATGATATTATCATCCACATCCAAGTTACTTTTAGCTTGGTTACTTAAATAAGTGGCCATGAGTTTCTTCTTCTTATTGTCTTTCTTTTTGTTCTTTGCGTTAAACTCTGGATGCAACTTCCAACACTTCTCCTTTGTATGGTTGTTAATGTTATAGTGGTTGCAATGGTTGTTGGGATCTTTACACTAGTGTGTGTTGGTTGTCATCTTTTTATCCTCCCCCCTTTACACTTCTTCTTTCCCTCCTTAGAAGCATCCTCTTGTTCCTTTTTCTTGGATCCACTTAATTTCCCTTTCTCCAAGTGTTATAGACATTTTTGGGCACTACAACCCCAATCATAAATGTCCATAAACTGAGGGCTCCTAAGTCCCTAAAAGTGTTGCTTCACTACCTAAAGGAATAAGGTCAGCTGATTACACGATCTCCCAGAAGTTCTCCACTAAAAACTGCTCAGAAATGGTCAAAACTGGACCATACTGAATACCCACTGCAGAGGGTGCGATGCATATCACCTTCGTAGTGTAAAAGCTGCAATGCATACTGAATGGCCCCTCTGTAGGGTGTGATGGTCGGGAATGGACAAATGGCAGGGACAATTTGCGAGGTGGAAGATCATGGAATCTTCCAGAAGCTTCCCCTC
>APFE031052541.1:27918-38507 GCA_000404065.3 Pinus taeda
TAGGTTCCATTTTTCATGATTGACAGTGGAAGTGCCAAAAATGTTCATCATTTTCATGCTGCGAAGTTCCATTTTTGAAGAATTTCACAGTTAAGGGAGGGCCAAATAGCTTAATCTTGGCCTCCCTAGGTTTAAATTGCTTGTTTTAGAAAATAGAGAGAAAATTTGTCCAAACTGTTTAAACTTGGTAGATTATTAGCTAGGTAGAGAATTAAGGAGCCCAACTACTTAGTCTGGGACCTTGGAAGAAATAAGGGTAGTTTTCAGGTTAGAGGGCAGTTAAAAAAGAAAAAGGAAATCAGGGTTTGCAAGTCTAAGTGCACCCTTCCTGAAGTAACAAAAAATGCTAGGTGTATTAGGCTGGGTAGGTAGCCTGGGGTTGCAGAAGCAAGATCATCTTCAGTTTTGACCTAAACAAAGAAGGACTCATCTCATTTATGGCATTGGCACTAGGCAGTGACTTGATGGTACAACAGTGGAAGCATGACTAACTTCCCCTTCATTCCCCCAGAAATCATTTACTAACATCCCCTTGAGGACCTTGGGATCTACCCAAAAATTCCATTTTCACTCCATTCTTGTTAAGAAAACAAGTTGACATTTGAGTTGATTTCGTGAAAAGAAGCCACATTTCTTGTGTAAAATTAATCTTTACACAATCCAATCATTTCCCTATGCTTAAGTTTCCATTCTATAAACTTAGGATATATCCATTTCCTTTTCATTCCATATTAACATCTAACCCTATTATCTAGCTCCCTAAATCATTTCCCTTCCCCTTATTCTACGAGAAACTATATAAAATCCCAAAAAAAAAAAAAAAATAATATCCCTACCCCTTTGGTACTACAGCCATATTTCTTAAGTCAAGGAAATAATAGTCCATCTGGGGCTACTGTTAACCCTTTCGTGTTCTAATCTGGAGTTAGTTTGACCTCTGGTTAAACTAACAACCATTTCCCTTTAAGCCTAACCCCATAAACCCACATTTCTAATGTTTACCCCCCCGCCATGTGATTAAACAAATATTACATAGCACGCGGGCCATGTCCCTAACCCTCTGTCGCCTTACCTTTCCCGTCAGCCGTTCGATGGCCAACGCCCCAGATCTATGGTGGGCGGGTCTTTTCCTGCCCCGATGTGCCGAGGGTTAGCATCTGGGAGACGGGCGGTTTTCCCGTCGTACTCCTGCCATGCGTCGCCCTCCCAACTGTGGCAGAGCCCCCTCCTCCAAAACCGCTTATGTGCAAAAGTGGTGCGATACAAACCAGAAACTGCCTCCCCCTTATGACGTCGGCTCCACGCTTCCCCATGACGTCACCTCCGTTCCGCCACTCTTTTGCTGCATTACCGCCACCTCATCCCCTTTCTGCTTGCGTCCTGCCATCGTGTCATTGCCATGTCACCGTCCCATCAAATGCCGCAACACCCATTCGTACCTGGGACCTGCCGATGACGTCATGCTGATGTCATCCCGTGAAAGCGCCAAAATGATATTTTTTGCATAAAAAGCGCGCAAACGACCGTTTTGTTTCTCTTTTATCAGTCCATTTGTAAAGCTCTCATTCACTCTCATGACCGTTTTCGCTCCCAAAGCTCGGACTCGACCAGCCAAGCTACCACAACCTACAATTCAACTCCATAGCTTGCCATTGTACCAGCTCGTCCACCCTTGGCGCCGTTGAAACCAGGTATTTGCCCAAATTCACCTATTTGCCCCTGTTTCACCGTTTTCTCCATTTCATTTGCATAAAACTCTGCAAATTACAAAACTGAAGACACTAAAGCACCTGAATGCTGCCCGAAATTCTCCAATCAATGCTCTGTTTGAAGAACACTCTGTGAACCCGCGCCCACTTACAAATTTCACCGTAAAAATATGGTTTAAAGGTTCATATTGCTGGCAAAAGCTTCATATGGCCATGCATTGCCCCCTGTTACCATAATCCTCTGTAAAAATCCCACAATCAGCTCAGAAATCATCCCTGTTTCTTGAGTAGTTTACCCACACAATCTATCAACCCAGTGAAATTATCAAAGAGAGGAAAAGCTTACTTGAATTCTATGAATTGGCCTCTTTTATGATAAGCTACAAACATTGAAGACTACTGCCTCAGTTCAAACTCATTTTCCAGCTTCTTTGCAAATACTCAAAAGTGATTTTCCTTAGTCTGCTTTCTCACTAATCTTCACTCCAAGTGCAAACACATAAAAGTTCAAAATGGCCACTCCATCAACTCTAGACATCACTCCCATCAATTCACCAAACAAAGAGGTTGAGGCAATGGCATTGGCTGACAATGATTATCTTATTCAAGACCTAGTTGGGAATAGGAATCATTTGCATACCTATTGCCAGCTAAGAAACAGTTTTCTTAACAACTCTGACATGTATGGAATATGGGAGTCCAATTTACCACATTATTTCCTCCCCTTTGTTAATGTTTTTCTAGAGATTATTCACCTATGTGCTGCAAATTATGAACCAAATCAGAGAGCTATCAAGTCTCCATCTGGGAGCATACTTTTTTATATTACTCCTGACTCCATCAACCAGATGTTAAATTTCAAGCAAACGCAGCTACTATATCCTTTCTCCATGAAGCACTTACTGGATGATGCCTCCCCTTTCCTTGATCCCAAGATTGAAAGAATTGCTAAGACATTTATGAAGGCAGACTGCCAACCTAAGGAGCCACCTCCATTCCTATATGACCATTTCAATGAGGTTGGCAAGCTACTAGTAGATATGATATCCTATGTGTTAGGCTTTAGAACAAGTGAACATGTGGATGAGACAATGCTGGTTCTGTTGTCTTCATTCAACCAAAGGCAGCCTCCTTCTATCAAGTATAACTATGCCAAGTTCATAGCAAACAAAATTCATGACCAGCTCATAAAGCTAAATAGGGAGGGAATCTTCAAATATTCCTCATACATCTACCATTTATTCTTATATTATCAGTCTGAAAGCTTCCAGTTTCCTATCAAGAAATTGGATTCAAAAGGAGAAAGAAGATCTGTTGTCCTCTGGTCATCAGTATTCCATCAAGTCCAACATTCTCCATACTCTTACTGTGAGTTTATTGACCAGTTTGTTTATCCAGTCTCCTGCCTCTTAATGAAAGCTCCTCCTCCTAGAATATCTTATGAAATGCAGAAGATATTGCAGCTATCTAAGAGCTACAAATTAGGTGATTGGTATCTATACCAGGATCACAATCTCATTAGAATTTATGGTTGTGAGCTTTGTCCTTACAGGCTCCCAAGATATGTACCAATGAGGCTATTTGCCTTGGAATACTACAGGTAGATTATCAATTCAGATTTGACTCATTTTAACAGCACCAAGAAGAAGGCTCACCTTAAATTTACAGACCGCCTAGGCCCCTTTATCATGAACAGGAAGGAAGGTTGGCAAGATGCTGACCTAATACTGAAGGATCAACTTATGTTGAAGAGAAGTTTCTGGTGGGTCTTTTATGACCCACTTGGCTTTATTAGTGTCAGAAGAGTCAAATATAGATTGACACCCTATACACACTACAAAATCCCACACATCGAAAATTATGCTAATCAAGATGCGTGGGCACAAGGCACATTAGTTGAAGAATTCACTCAGGAGGAAATTATGGAGAAAAATGTTAAAGACCTTGAAAAAACTCTTGACTTAGATTCTTGTGAGTAGGTAACATTCAAGTGGCCACAGTAAATCGTAGAGGGCACATCAGCTACTGTAGCTGTACAACACGACCAAGCACCATATTCATCAACAACAGGTACAACAAAAGGCAAAGAGCCAATGGATACAGAACAGGTAACTACAGAACTGCCTGCTACTTCAAAAGAGCAGTCCCAAGAACAGGCTCCTCCACAGCAAACAGAGGCACCCCAAATGCCAGTTTTACAGACTCCTGCCCATGAAGAAAGAGGCAGAAAACGTGACAGAGAAGATTCCACACCTGCCAGTGGATCTACACAGCAACCTGAACCTAAGAGGCAAAGAGTTGATTCTCCATTTGAGGAGGAAATCAGTGAAGAGATCCTTGAAAGCCCAAGGAGAGACAGAGAGGGAAGCTGGCAAACACCTACTAGCTCTTTCCAACAAGAGCTAGATAGACAGCATGCCATGGAGGTGTCTTCCTCCAGACAAAAAAGCAAGAGATTAGCTGGTGTCAAAGCCAGCTTCAAAGAAATCAAAGCTCAAAATGAGCTACTAAGAATACAACTGTATGACAATTTCCTGAAAGAAACACTTGCTAGGTAGGAAATATTGATGGCAGCATATGATATCAAGGAAGAGAAAATGATTTTTAGCCACTTCAAACCCAAAGTTCGGCAGCCATAGATAGCTGCGGACTATGTCAGGACAAATTTGCAGGTCATGGACAAAGACATCCACCCCATGGACCAAATTGAGCTACATAAGCAGACTGGTGAGATGGTCTATGCTACTTTAGCAGAGAGGGCCACACTGGCTCATGAGTTAAAAGAATCATTAAGGAACACTAACATTCAGTTAGATTTGGAAAGAATGTCCTCCACAGCTAAAGACAACAGAATTAAAACATTGGAGGACATTATTATTGATCTAGGACATGATCCTAAGGATCCTAAGGCTGTGAGGGCCCTCATGAAGAAAAAGGATGATGATATTGCTGCATTAAGAAAGAAATTGAGGTTGCCTCCTACTGAACACCCTCAAACTGCAGAGTTAATACAAGAGAAAGAAACTGAGGATACATTAGATTTGCTGATGAAAATGAATCAAAGAGTAATCCAGATGGAGGAAGAATTAGAAAAAGTAGGCGAGAGCAAGCAGGCAGAGGCAAGCTCCCACCCACCTCCAGCAGTCCTAGCTAATGTCCTTGTTCCTCCTACACAGTCAGCAACAATCCCAGCAACAACAGCAGCAGCAACTACAACATCATCTGGATCAAGCATGAGCATGGAAGAAATGATGAAAGTTGTCAAGGAACTTGAGCTTCAGACGACAGAGATAAAAGAGGCCAAAGAGAAATTGGCCAATCTTGAAGAAAAGTATGACAAGTCTAAAATGACAGTAGCTGAAAAAACCAGGGAAACCAAGGCCTTGAATGAAAAAATTAAAGCCTTGGAGAAAGAGATAGCTTTAGACAAAACCCTGATTGAAATAAAAAATATTTTGTGGGCCAAGATAAATCAGTCAATGACTGGCCAATGGAGGTCAATTCAAGCCATGTATGAATAGGTGGAGCTAATTGGCAAAGCCCAGTTTGAAACTCAGAGAGCCAAAACAGCATTAGGAAACATGCCTGAGCAACCCAACAAAATGATCAACTTCTTAAATCATCAGACCAGGGAAGAATTGGCAGCATTATAGATTATGAACAGAACAGATGCCATACTGACAGCAAAGAAAGTGCTGACTTTAAGAAGTCTTATTCAAACTTTAGAAGCAAGATGTCGAGAAATCCAAAAGGATGTAGACAATTTTGAAATAAAGCTTGCAGGACTGCAGACTAGAGGATTGCCCAACTTATTAACCAGCTCTGGTAGGTTATTGACACGTGACCAATATGCAACTAGGCTCAATAATTATGTCACAAATCAGCTTACTACTTCATCAAGTTCGTCAGCACAAGCAGGACCTCCTACAGGACAAACTCTCTATGATAAGCTGGAAAACTTATTTTATATGGAGCATGAGGTTAACCACCTATTTGAGATGCCACCCAACTATTACAAATATACAGAAGTGGATGAGACACTCATCAAGATACAAAGGCATCAGCTTCCTCCTGAAGAATTGTGGCAAGCAATGCTGGCCATTTTACCTAGGTGACATCAATCTTTGACTCCTTTTTCAATTTTCAAATTCCATGTCAGCTGCAGGTCGATAGTAAGCACTGGATAAAGTGCAAGAAAGAACAGGCGGAGCACGTCAAATCAGTGACAAAGCAAAAAGCTAGAACATCAAGCCATAGAAGCGTGGATTCTGAAGACACAGCCTCAGCTGACTCAAATGGACGCAAAAATCAACATTTTCTGACAGAAAAGAACAGCTGTTTCTTTTGTATTTACTTCGGCATTTACCTCTTCATCAACCGCTCCTTAGGAGTTGGTGAAAGAATTTATGAGTTAATAACTCATCCTTTAGATATTTTATATCTCCCTTTTTTATATATATCCCCTCATAGAATGTATTTGGGGTTGGTTGGTTGATGAATTCACTTCATGAGAGACTCGTACTGTATATCTGAGAATTTCTTTAATCAAAGACTGCTGAAAAGATTGGAGGAATGACTGTCTGCTATGTTCAAATGGTTGAAGAGTGACTGTGGAATTCTTGTGCTGCTACATGGAAAAATAAGTGTTTCTTCGCTCTATTTCATTATATATATGTTTAACCATTATCATATCATTGTGTAAATAACAGGAAAAATGAATAGCCTAGACTTTGCTTAATTGCACTCTATGCTCAATTTCTGTTGTTTCTATATGTTTTCCTCTTAATTAGCTATAAATATGAATTCCTTTTGGCTCATATCTCACCTAATTCACACATGTATGACAGTTGTCTAGGAATTCTTGACTGCTCCTAGATAGAGCTCATTCACCTTCCCTCTATTAAGTTGAAAGAGAGATTCTTAATTGCCTCTCATTCCTTAGCCCTCATTCCATTCTTATTTAGCCTAAATGTTGTTTCATGTATAGTTATCCTACTTTATAGTCCCCTTGTAACCAAGAAAGAACACCAACAGCCTTAGTTCATGACTCCATGCCCAATGGTTTGAAACTCATACTCTGCATGCCAACTCTACTTGGATAATTTAACCATCCCACCAAAACTTAAACAAAACACAAACAACTCCATAACTAGCCTAAAATCCTTCAAACAAAGCTAAATCCTAAAGAGAGAGCCCTCTCTGACTGCTGGTAGGCTAGGACCTGCAGTCCAAAGATTGGTTTGTGGTTACCTCGGCCGTATTCCCTTAGGAGTCAAAGGGAACAACCTGTGTGATAACACAGTGAAAGTGAAGTATCTGGGAAGAATAGGAATCGCAAATTTCCTTGTAAATTGTGTGAATGAAATCACGCCGTCCACCATTGTCCCTTCCTTGAGGAAGCTAAAAGAGTTTTGGATGACCATCCTGCTTCACCGTGACGGCTCCCTCCTAGATATAAAAAACCCTCGCCAAGTCCCCCACTGGTTGAAACTTCGGCTAGCACGCCATTGTGGTCAGCTGAAATGTCTATCATTGAAAATGAACCCTCTGAATCCATACCAGACGAAAGTCAAAAGCTCAAGGTGGCAGTTGACCTGGCCTTGCCTTCAGAATGTTCATCTTCGAATGATACCATCACTGAAGAGAAATAGAATGACACCGTTCAAATTCTTTTCATAAACACAGACTCCGATGAACTTGGGGGCAATCTACCCATTCCTTTATCACAGGAAGGAAGTTCATTAGAGTCATATCCGGCGTCTATTCGATCCCACCTCCAAGCAACCTAGTCATTTCCTTTGACTGGAATCTACTAGGCAGACCCCGTTTACCAGCTAGTGTACCATTCCGAATCATTCTACAAGCTTACAGAATGGTCATGGCTGGTACCATCATTGATGAAGGGGCTTTTGTGAGTATCCTTTCCTCAATTTCTTGGAAAGCACTTAGTTCGCCATCACTTTTGCCTGAAATGAGAAATTTGATAGGCTTTGACAAAGGAACCAGTCGATCATTAGGGATCCTTCCAAATGTGCCCATTACTTTGAGAAGGAAAACCATTCAAATGAACGTGATGGTAGTCCAAGGATCCCTGGATTTTAATCTACTCCTTGGGTGCGACTATATTTATTACATGGGAGCCGTCGTCTCCTCACTCTTTAGAGTAATGTGTTTTCCGCACGAAGGTAGAATGGTCAAGCTCATAGACCAAATGTCATTCCCTGGTTCACACATAGCAAATAGTCAAATGCCATCCCTAAATGGTCTTTTCATGCAAGGAATGTCTCATCGATCTCTAGTCTGTCCACCTGATGAGCGCGAGTGATTCAGGAGGATTTGACAGAAACCCAGGGGGCATGCACCCTGGTCTATTTCAGCAGGAAAACCTTGGGTATAGAGTAGGTTTCTGCGGAGGATATATGACTAGTCTGACAAACCCGTCGTTACAGGAAAATGGGATTAGGCTGGAATAAGATACCTTCGTTAAAGTTATGTGAGTGGAGGTGTCTGTGCCACTCACCTCTGTCTATTTCGGTAGACATCGCCAAGGAAGCATTTTGTCCACTACGTGGATGGAACTTTCGTGGTAACCTGGAAATTTTTCGCTATACCTGGGGGCATGCAAACCTTTCTGCATGCAAGCCAAGAGTGACCATTTATTTTTTTAAATTTGTAGGTCCTCTAACCCTTTAAACTCATAACGCTGGTCGTTTCCTAACTTGCATAAAGAAAGGATCCGAGGCAAAGCTTACAAAAGGTGCAAGCCCCATAAAAAATGGCATCTTAGATGAGACATCCTTATTATACGACTGGCGAGCAGTGTTACCGCAGTGTTCAAGCTCGTTTAAAAATAAACCTGCCACGAGCAGTTTTAATGCAGAATTCAAGCTCGTTAAAAAATAAACATAAGCAAATGAGCAAATCATTCCCCGAGAGTTCAAGCTCATTAAAAAATGAATCGGTAAATAACCATTGTGAATGCCTTATCATCAGCTTTTGAGCCTTGGTCATGTTTTCATCATCACCTCCACTCTGTTTTTAGCCGATCATTCACCTCCATTTGATTGTTTACCCTTTCGAGAAACATATTCGCAAAATGATTCTATTAGCCATCCTTGTGAAACTGCCATGATTGGAAAATTCCAAAACTTAACTAGAATCAGCTGCTACCTGAAATCATCACTCGTTCCTCAAAAAACAAGTCTCCTTTAAGCTCTTTTCAACTGACTCGTAAAATATGAAAAGATTGATGAGCAATTAGCCTCTCCGGCTCATTAAAGTCATCGGAAGTGCTATCCCTCCTCTATATTTTAATCTTTTTGGATTTGAGGGATTATTACACAAAAAGATCGAGTGCTTGTGTTATTCGGCTCGTTAAAACTATCGAAAATTCATCCCTTTCATATTATTTTACACTCTTTTGGACTTAAGGGATTATATGATGAAAACGAATCTTTGGAGATTACTTTCCATCCCTTTCAGACTCTCTAAAATTGAAAAGGACTGAGTTATCCTTGTTGTTAAACTCGTTAAAACTGAATAGCGACAAACTCGTCCAAATGGACGAGAACGAGTTTCATTGTCACTAGGCTCGTTAAAATATAGCGACAGGTTCGCCCGAAGGGCGGATTAGAGAACAAGCATATGTTATCCTCCTCAAGCTTGACAAAAATAAAGAGGTACTGGTCAGCAATGACTGGGGAAAATTGGGAAGAAAACTTGAAAACACTTTATTGGTAGCAAGTCGCTCTTGAACATGACACTTTCTCTCCGCATCCAAGCCGGGTTTGGTTGTTCCGTTCACTGTTCATATCACCATTGGTCCGTCATGCCATCCATCTTTGGGGTTAACGCTACCAATCCATCGTAAGTGTCATCGATATGTTCAAGAGAAGTCATTCAGACAATTCACCTATGTCTCACCCGCTGCAATACATTCATGCTCCATTCTTTCATGACCGCCACTCTGAACACTGTATCATCAGATCGTTTTCACCTCCAAAATCGTTTGCTTCGTTCTGTGTCGTAGATGTGGGATTCATTAAGGCCCTCCTACGACCAATCACTTCTTGTCGACATCAGCTCATTATCCAAGAAGTTGACCTAGGAATAACCCTTTCAGTACTTTGAAGCTTGCATGCCTCAATGGCAAGTTTCTCACTTTCAGCGACAAGTTTACATTAATGGCCTTCGACCGAGAGATTTTGCGTGGTGTTCAACGCCAAGTCCTTTTTCACACCATGCGAATTGTACTGTAGTACCTTTAGGGTCATTGTCATTATTGGTGATTCCTCTCGCGCCTGTTAACAGCTTACATCATTGCTGGTAATCAGGCGATGTCTTTCCATGTTCGACTCCAGAACATTTTTCACATGGATCAACTTGTACTCCAAGTGAAGATTGAATGAGTTTTGAAGACCCCATATCTAGTTTCATCCATTCGGGCTGCGACATATTCAGGAATATAAAGACATCAAGTGTACATCATTGCCAAACAGATGATCATCCAAATCAAAGGATCATGAGTCCAAATCATCAGTCTGCCACACAAACGATTGTCTGTCCTATGTACATGAAAATGAATTTATAAAGTTGGGCATGGGAATGCCCGCCTCAGCTAGATCATGAAGAAAATGTTGTCAAAATAATGTATTGTATTGTATCTTATTACAGGTCGCCTCCAAGATTGAAAAAACTTTGGATTATCATAGTAAAGCATTTCACCCGACATCAAAAAGATTAACGACCTCATGCTTTAGGGGGAAATTGTTATAGACATTTTTGGGCACTTCAACCGCAGTCATAAATGTCCATAAACTGAGGGCTCCTAAGTCCCTAAAAGTGTTGCTTCACTGCCTAAAGG
This sequence comes from Pinus taeda, assembly GCA_000404065.3. Lineage (NCBI taxonomy): Eukaryota > Viridiplantae > Streptophyta > Pinopsida > Pinales > Pinaceae > Pinus > Pinus taeda. Next base: position 38,491 of record APFE031052541.1, read on the forward strand.
AACAAGGTTAGCTGATT
>APFE031052541.1:38800-66766 GCA_000404065.3 Pinus taeda
TCGACCAGGGATGAGTAAGAGATCATCATTCTCCAAGTGGAATCAAGAACTATCAGAGAGAGGACACTAATCAAGACCCCAGAAGATGACTCACCTCCCTATAATCATTTATATATGGATCCCTCATCACAGAGATCCAAAGGCTGGAATTTTGTAAGAGAAGGGGGTTTTCATAGAAATACATTGACCACAGACAGCAAAACTCCTGAATAGGACTGAAAATAGTGAGGAAAAAATCAAAGTTTGAAGGTAAAGTTAACCTTCCCTGACCATCGCACTTGTTACATAGTGAAACTAGTATGCAGCGCACCTACTGCACTCGGGAAGTGCGATGCACATAGACTTCCTTGAAGGCAGGGTGTGATGGTACCAGTGTGAGACTTTAAACAAGTTTTTACTCAGAATTTTCAATTCGGTTCAGGGATTTAGGCTGAGTAAGTGATGTTCAGTATATGTAAAACATAGGGGTAGATCTAAGGAGGCTACTAGAGCCACCACTTAGGTAAATTAGACTATTTACAGATCGATTTTTTAATTCATAAACAAAACCCAAAGATAGACTGAAGCAACATTGATCTACTTTGCATTTGTATAAAAAATGCAGTTTGAAGGCTAGCTCGCTTGGCTTCAGGCTCCATCTGTAAGTTTTTAAAAGAAACAAAGATAGGCTAACAAACAATCTAGTTGCTGCCCAGCGGAGTCGCCATTTTGTTACCAGGAATAGTGTCCACTCAGATGCTGCTATTCCCACTAAGATTGGTGGCTATCGTAGAAACAAACAAGTAAAGTCTACTTTCAATTTCCTTTATGAAAATAGATAGGAGTGGAACAAAGGAGACAAACCTTAGTCTTGTGCTTGATTTCCTCTCCTTCCTGATAGAGCTTTGTCGCTTCTGCTTTGTCTGCCCAGCTTCAAAAATCCCCTGTGGAATCACAGCAACGTACTACTATCGAAGAACACAGATCTATATTCATAAATAACATAGGACTAGATGTGTGTTAACCATACAAATGCATATATAATGAAACGTACAAGAATATGGAGGAAAACTTGAATAGCTTTATTAAGATGAAAAGTAGCAAGATGATTACAACCATATGTTTTGACCCAGCATCATCCTCCATCAAGAAGGCCCTTCTTCACCTCAAGTAAAGCTTAGATCACGCAACACTATGAAATTACACCAGAAAACCAACAACACTTCTCTATGGATCTCTGTGATTGGGGATCCATATATAGATGATTATAGGGAGGTGAGTCATCTTCTGGGGTCTTGATTAGTGTCCTCTCTGATAGTTCCTACTTCCATTTGGAGAATGATCATCTCCTAATCATCCCTAGTCGAAAACAGAGAGGCAAGTGTCAAAGGGGAAGCTTCTGGAAGATTCCATGATCTTCCACCTCGCATTTTGACCTTGCCATTTTTCCATTCTCAACCATCGCACCCTACAGAGGATCCATTCAGTATGCATCGCACCCTATACACTGGGAAGGTGATATGCATTGCACCCTCTTCACTAGGGTTTCAGTATGGTCCAGTTTTGACCATTTATGAGCAGTTTTTAGTGGAGAACTTCAGGGAGATGATGTAATCAACTGACCTTGTTCCTTTAGGCAGTGAAGCAACACTTTTAGGGACTTAGGAGCCCTTAGTTTATGGACATTTATGATTGGGATTGAAGTGCCCAAAAATGTCTATAACACTAACAGTACTAGCAGTAACTTCAACAAAACTTGAATACAACATATGGGTGTCGGTTGTGCCATATATAATTATTTGGGTGATCAATTTTTTCTCTCAAAAACGCATTTTGAGATTGATCTCTGCCAATATGTCTTTGAGATCAGTTTGATCCAATTGAAGTGATATATCAGATCCATATCTAAATTTTATATAGGTTAGGTGATTCCTAGCTAAACCAAGAGGTAAGACTTCACCCCTAGGCCCTATTTTATCTCCTAAAAACATTATCAAGGACCTAAACTAGCTTAGAGTATGAATGTTTAGTATTTACTGATATTTGAGATGAAAGGAAAAAAGGTGTTTTATCATTTCAACTGCTACTATATCTTACATTAACATGGATGGTTAAATGATAGAAATTTTAGTTCATGAATGAGAGGGTGGGCATGAAAACTATGGAGGCCAAGTAAAAGAGTGAAAGAGTAAGAAATATTGAGTAGAAGAAATCAATAGTCTTACAAAAGTTTTTAAAGTGAGATAACCTGCCAAAGAGGAATTAGGGAAAGAGGGAGGTGGTTGATGCCATGGTGATACCAAATGGCATAGAAAGCAAACTTTAACATGAGAAGAAATCGTAGTAGTAATATTAAGGCATTTGGTGAGGGGAGCAATAGGGAATTATGAATTGGTGAAATCTCAAGGCCAATTACTTAAAATTTCTTCCAAGCAATATCAAGAAGTGGAGGACATTAGCATACTGCCTGACACAAGCAAGGAAAGAAGTCAAAAATTGGTAAACAATATCTAGATGATAAATGCAAATAAGGTCAATCATTAATGAGTAGAGGGCTATGAGGAATTAGGGAAAGAGGGAGGTGCTGATGCCATGGTGATACCAAATGGCATAGAAAGAAAACTCGTAGTCGACCTTCTCCCTGGAACCTCAGAAGAAGAGGCTCGTTTCTTGGAACTAATCCAATTGGATGATACCCGTCGTGATGCAACTTCGGCTAATGAAGCTCATAAGAAATGAGTCAAATCACAGTTCGAGAAAAATGTCAAATCTCGCGTCTTCTCAGAAGGTGACCTGGTCTTACTTTACGACCAGGAATCCGATAAGTTGGGAGTAGGGAAATTCAAATCATTATGGATGGGTCCCTATATCGTTAAGCATGTATTAGCAAAATGAGCCTATGAGTTTATAGACTATGATGGGATTCCACTGGAGCAACCTCGCAACGGGTTGTACCTCAAGCGTTACTGTGCCTAATTCCACGTAGTGATCCTCATGCTTTTGTTACATTCTTGTTTTCGCCAAGAGCATTTATTTTGGTTAATTAAACCACTTTTTGCATGTTGCAGATGTCGAACCTATTGGAATCATTCATTGGATATGCTGACGGAGCAAGTCGTAGTTCGCAGAACCTGCCTTCTACGACGTGGGCCATTTTCAATCCCAGCAGCGAGTTAGTAAGTTTCAGAGGAGTATGTATTGGTCGGTCAACAAACAATATCGTTGAATACAGTGCATTGTTAGAACTCCTCTCTGATGCCATCACACATGGCATATGTCGACTTGTCGTCAGGCTAGACTCAGAGCTCGTCATTCTACAACTCACTTGGCATCTATTTCGTACGGAATCTAGCTATCTATCGCATGTTCCTAAGAGTCAAAATTTTGGAAAGACAGTTCGATTTCATCCAATATCAACATATTTCCAGAAGTTTAAATACATTAACAAACTCATTGGTAAATTATGTGTTAGATAGACATTTGCGACATTTATAAAAAGAAGCATCACATCAATATATGCAGAAGGATCATGTAACTTAGCCAAAATAGAGCTCTGAAAATCAAAAATATATTCATAATTATTTATAGTTCATACATAATGTTCTATAATCGAGAGGAAATCGGTTGAATGACCCGAAACTCAAAATGCTAGGGGGCATCCTAGTCTAATTGTGCTGGTGATAACAAGTCACCGCCTGTGCAATCATGCGTAAAAGCCTAGTCCATCGACTCGACACTCCAGTAGTATGTCACTGCAACTGCAGAGGTAGCTCATTTTTCCTCACATCTAGGATACCAAGGTTAAGACCCTCGATATAGTCCTGTAGTGCTGAAAGAGTCTTGACCACATCAAGGTCGCAAAGGATGGCCCTCCCAACAGCCTCTCCTGTTGGAGTGGCCGCTGGGTCTCTGCGGAGTACTGTTGGTCGAACTGGTCCAATGTCTGCATGAGCACATGAGTTTTGATTAGTCAAGAAAATTATAAATAAAAATGAACAGAGATATGGTCAGAAGATTTACCCATAGCACCCCACTGCTCGCCAACCGACTGCACCAAATCAGGGTCACCTCGAAAATCCATGCCAACATATGGAAACTTGGCATAAACCATCTCGTAATGATCGAACCACTCGAAGAAAGTATCAGAAAAAGAAATCTGAGGCTGGCCAACATGCCGGGACATGAGGTCAACCCATCTCTGCATCCGTGGTTCAGTCGGTGGAGGTAGGCCAAGTGAGATGTACTGCGGCTGCATCAGTGGGATTCTCTCCAAAGTGAAAGCGGTCAAAATAGAACCATAGCCGAAGTTCTTGGATCTTCAGCTTTTCACCTTGGTAAATTATTCTTTCCTCATAGAGAGTACTGCATCACACCAGTTGAACACCTTCAGTTCAAGGCATTCCAAAGCATACTGCATGTAAGACTTGTTAGCTATGTGAAGAGCAGAACTATTAGCCAGTCTAGCAAAAGTGAACAAAATGGTCCACAAGGGCCGGTCAGTGACATCTCGGATATTGATCTTGCCGTTCGTACTTGGCTGAGATCCCTCTCTATAGTGCCGGCGAATATACTCCCTCACAGACTCACCCCCATGGGCGGAGCCCAATAATGAGAGAGGGGCACCATGCCTCGATAAACCGGTCAAAAAATAGATGTCCACGAGTATCAAGGGGATTGATTTGCCCCTAATATGGAACACCTAGTTGATAGGATCCCAGGCATTAAGGAAATATTGCAACAAGCTGATTTGTTGCCTCATGCTAGAGATACGTAAAAACTTCAACAAGTCACAGTTCCGCAATGCAGCTACAGTTCCCGGATCATGTAAAGCAACTGTGTCCTCTTCTTCATGCTCACATTCTTGCCATGTAACAACCATTTTTCTGCGATGAATCTCTGAGAAACAAACAAGAGAAGAGTCAGGATCTTCATTTGGTAAAAACAGGCAAAAATCTATGAGAAAACTGTGCAAAAAGTTTCCTCTCGCCCATCACACCCCAGTAAGTGTATTGGGAGCGATGCATACTGACTAGTTAGTGAGAAGACCAATATGCATCGCACCTTTTGATTAAGGAAGGGTGTGATGGTGCTAGGGTGAGTTCTCCAAACCCCAAAGGCTCAGTAGAGCAAGGAAATAGGCTCATATTTCAAAAATAAAAGAATGCAATTGAAGAGCACAAGTTTAGCTCCTACCTGGTCCAAGTGGCATCAGGAATCGTCCACAGAATCTCCCGGAATCAGTTGGTGAAAATTGGGGGAGAAAAGCACATCTAGAGCTCCAACAAACCAAGTTCAAAGGAAATGGTAAAATGAGAGGTAAAAGTCACTTTTATTTTACCATGTAGGTAATTCAAGTAAAATATTAGTGTTCTTAACTCATTTATCAAGCATCTGTTTTCATTTCTAATCGGTTTGATGAAGCAAATGAATAGGTAGTACAATCTTTGAAGGAACAGAATGCTAATGGTGAGTCAAGAACTCAATGACCATTATCACGAGCAATTTTAGAGCATAGTTCAATCTCGTTAAAAAATAAACATAAGTCATGAGCAAATGTTTCCCCTAGTGTTTAAGCTCATTAAAAAATGAACCGGTAAATAACCATTGTGAATGCCTTATCGCTAGCTTTGGAGCCTTGGTCGTGTTCTCATCTTCACCTCCACTCTATTTTTAGCCGATCATTCACCCCCATATGATTGTTTACCCCTTCGAGGAACATCTGTGAAGAGTGATTCTATTAGCCATCCTTGTGACATTGCTGTGATTGGAGAATTCCAAACCTTACCTGGAATCAACTACTATCCAAAATCATCACTCGTTCCTAAAAAATGAGTCTTCTTTAAGCTCTTTTCAACTGACTCGTAAAATATGAAAAGATTGCCGAGCGATTGGCCTCTCCAGCTCATTAAATTCATCTGAAGTGCTATCCCTCGTCTAGATTTCAATCTTTTTGGACTTGGGGGATTATTACACAAAAAGATCGAGTGCTTGTCTTGTTCGGCTCGTTAAAACTATCGAAAACTCATTCCTTTTGTATTATTTTACGCTTTTTCGGACTTAAGGGATTGCATGATGAAAAAGAATAATTGGAGTCTCCTTTTCGTTCCTTTCAAACTCTCTAAAATTGAAGGGGACCGAGTTATCTTTGTTGTTAAACGCGTTAAAACCAAATAGTGACAAACTCATTCGCATGGATGAGAACGAGTTTCACTATCGCTAGGATCACTAAAATATAGCAACAGGTTTGCCCGAAGGGTGGATTATAGAAAAAGCATATGTTATCCTCCTAAAGCTTGAAAAAACTAAAGAGGTACTGGTCAGTAATGACTGGGGAAAATTGGGAAGAAAACTTGAAGAAACTTTATTGGTAGCAAGTCGCTCTTGAACATGACACTTTCCTTCCGCATCCAAGCCAGGTTGGATTGTTCTGTTCACTGGTCATCACCATTGGTCCATCACACCATCCATATTTGGGGTTAACGCTACCAATCCATCATCAATGTCACTAATATGTTCAAGAGAAGTCATTCAGACAATTAGCTTGTGTCTCACCCACTGCAGTATATTCATGCTCCATTCCTTCATGACAGCCACCCTGAACCCTGTATTGTCAGATTGTTTTCACCTCCAAAATCATTTGCTTCATTCCGTGTCATTGATGTGGGATTCATTAAGGCCCTCCTGTGATGGGTCACTTCTTGTCCATCAGCTCATTATCCAAGAAGTTGACTTAGGAACAACCCTTTCAGTACTTTGAAGCTTGCATGCCTCAATGGAAAGTTTCTCACTGTCGGCGACAGTTTTACATCAATAGCCTTCAACCAAGAGATTTTACGTGGTGTTTGACGCCAAGTCCTTTTTCACACCATGTAAATTGTACTATAGTACCTTGAAGGTCATTGTCATTATTGGTGATTCCTCTCGCGCCTGTTAACAACTTACATCATTGGCTGGTAATCAAGCGTTGTCTTTCCATGTTCGACTCCAGAACATTTTTCACATGGATCGACTTGTACTCCGAGTGAATATTGAACGAGTTTTGAAGACCCCAGATCTAGTTTCATCCATCCTGGCTGCGACATATTCAGGAATATAAAGACATCAAGTGTACATCATTTCCAAATAGATGATCATCCAAATAAAAGGATGATGAGTCCAAATCATCAGTCTTCCACACAGACAATTGTCTGTCCTATGTACATGAAAATGAATTTATAAAGTTGGGCATGGGAATTCTTGCCTCAGCTAGATCATGAAGAAAATGTTGTTAAAATAATGTATTGTATTGTATGTTATTACAGGTCACCTCCGAGCTCGAGAAAACTTTGGATTCTCATAGTAAAGCATTTCACTCGACATAAAAAAGATTAACGACCTCATGCTTTAGGGGGAAACTGTTATAGACATTTTTGGGCACTTCAACCCCAATCATAATTGTCCATAAGCTGAGGGATCCTAAGTCCCTAAAACTGTTGCTTCACTACCTAAAGGAACAAGGTCAGCTGATTACATCATCTCCTAGAAGTTCTCCACTAAAAACTTCTCATAAATGGTCAAAACTGGACCATACTGAAACCCCAGTGTAGAGGGTGCAATGCATATCACCTTCCCAGTGTATAGGGAGTGATGCATACTGAGTGGCTCCTCTGTAGGGTGTGATGGTCAGGAATGGACAAATGGCAGGGACAAAAAGCGAGGTGGAAGATCATGGAATCTTCTAGAAGCTTCCCCTCTGACACTTGCCTCTCTGTTTTCGACCAGGGATGAGTAAGAGATCATCATTCTCCAAGTGGAAGCAGGAACTATCAAAGAGAGGACACTAATCAAGACCCCTGAAGATGACTCACCTCCCTATAATCATTTATATATGGATCCCTCATCATAGAGATCCAGAGGCTGGAATTTTGTAAGAGAAGGGGGTTTTCACAGAAATACATTGACCACAGACAGCAAAACTCCTGAATAGGACTGAAAATAGTGAGGAAAAAATCAAAGTTTGAAGGTAAAGTTAACCTTCCCTGACCATTGCACTTGTTACACAGTGAAACTAGTATGCAGCGCACCTACTGCACTCGGGAAGTGCGATGCATATAGACTGCCTTGAAGGCAGGGTGTGATGGTACCAGTGTGAGACTTTAGACAAGTTTTTACTCAGAATTTGCAATTCAGTTCAGGGATTTAGGCTGAGCAAGTGATGTTTAGTATCTGTAAAACATAGGGGTATATCTAAGTAGGCTACTGGAGCCACCACTTAGGGAAATTAGACTATTTGCAGATCGATTGTTTAATTCATAAACAAAACCCGAAGATAGACTGAAGCAGCATTGATCTACTTTGTATTTGTATAAAAAATGCAGTTCGAAGGCTAGCTAGCTTGGCTTTAGGCTCCATCTGTAAGTTTATAAAAGAAACAAAGATAGGCTAACAAGCAATCTAGTTGCTCCCCAGAGGAGTCGCCATTTTGTTACCAGGAATAGTGTCCACTCGGATGCTGCTATTCCCACTAAGATTGGTGGCTATCTTAGAAACAAACAAGTAAAGTCTACTTTCACTTTACTTTATGAAAATAGATAGGAGTGGAACAAAGGAGACCAACCTTAGTCTTGTGCTTGATTTCCTCTCCTTCCTGATAGAGATTTGTCGCTTCTGCTTTGTCTGCCTAGCTTCAAAGAGCCCCTGTGGAATCACAGCAACATACTACTATCGAAGAAAAAAGATCTATATTCATAAATAACACAGAACCAGATTTGTGTTAACCATACAAATGCATATATAATGAAACATACAAGAATATGGAGGAAAACTTGAATAGATTTATTAAGTTGAAAAGTAGCAAGAGGATTACAACCATATGTTCTGACCCAGCATCATCCTCCAGCAAGAAGGCTCTTCTTCACCTCAAGTAAAGCTTAGATCACCCAGCACTATGAAATTACACCAGAAAACCAACAACACTTCTCTATGGATCTCTGTGATGAGGGATCCATATATAGATGATTATAGGGAGGTGAATCATCTTCTGGGGTCTTGATTAGTGTCCTCTTTGATAGTTCTTGCTTCCACTTGGAGAATGATGATCTCTTACTCATCCCTAGTCGAAAACAGATAGGCAAGTGTCAAAGGGGAATCTTTTGGAAGATTCCATGATCTTGCACCTCACATTTTGTCCCTGCCATTTGCCCATTCCCGACCATCGCACCCTACAGAGGAGCCACTCAGTATGCATCGCACCCTATAGACTGGGAAGGTGATATGCATCACATCCTCTGCACTAGGGTTTTAGTATGGTCCAATTTTGACCATTTATGAGCAGTTTTTAGTGGAGAACTTCTGGGAGATGATGTAATCAGCTGACCTTGTTCCTTTAGGCAGTAAAGCAACAATTTTAGGGACTTAGGAGCCCTCAATTTATGGACATTTATGATTGGGGTTGAAGTGCCCAAAAATGTCTATAACACTAACAATACTAGCAATAACTTCAACAAAACTCGAATACAACATATGGGTGTCGGTTGTGCCATATATAATTATTTGGGTGATCAATTTTTTCTCTCAAAAACTAATTTTGAGATTTATCTCTGCCAATATGTCTTCGAGATCAGTTTGATCCAATTGAAGTTATATATCAGATCCATATCTAAGTTTTAAATAGGTTAGGTGATTCCTAGCTAAACCAAGAGGTAAGACTTCACCCCTAGGCCCTATTTTATCTCCTAAAAACATTACCAAGGACCTAAACTAGCTTAGAGTATGAATGTTTAGTATTTACTGATATTTGAGATGAAAGGAAAAAAGGTGTTTTATCATTTCAACTGCTACTATATGTTACATTAACATGAATGGTTTAATGATAGAAATTTTAGTTCTTGAATGAGAGGGTGGGCATGAAAACTATGGAGGCCAAGTAAAAGAATGACAGAGTAAGAAATTTTGAGTAGAAGAAATTAATAGTCTTACAAAAGTTTTTAAAGTGAGATAACCTCCCAAAGAGGAATTAGGGAAAGAGAGAGGTGGCGGATGCCATGGTGATACCAAATGGCATAGAAAGCAAACTTTAACATGAGAAGAAATGGCAGTAGTAATATTAAGGCATTTGGTGAGGGGAGCAATAGGGAATTATGAATTGGTGAAATATCAAGGCCAGTTACTTAAAATTGCTTCCAAGCAATATCAAGAAGTTGAGGACATTAGCATACTGCCTGACACAAGCAAGGAAAGAAGTAAAAAATTGGTAAACAATATCTAGATGATAAATGCAAATAAGGTCAATCATTAATGAGCAGAGGGCTATGAGGAATTAGGGAAAGAGGGAGGTGATGATGCCATGGTGATACCAAATGGCATAGAAATAAAACTTTAACATGAGATAAATGGTAGTAGTAATATTAAGGCATTTGGTGATGGGAGCAACAGGGCATTATGAATTGGTGAAATCTCAAGGCCAGTTACCTAAAATTGCTTCCAAGCAATATCAAGAAGTGGAGGACATTTAGCATACCTCCTGACACAAGTAAGGAAAAAAGTCAAAAATTGGTAAACATGACCTAGATGATAAATGCAAATAAGGTCAATCATCAATGAGCAGAGGGCTATGAGTGGGATTTTGTCCAGTTGGTATAGAGAGATCCCATCCATGGGATAAAGCCCTAATGGTCGTGGCAAAAAATGGAGGGTTTAATGAAGTAGAGGCCATGAGAAAGTCAATTTAGTTGGCCAATTATCCAATTGATATTTGAATGTGGATCATGAAGAGAACAATAAGTAATAGTAAAAAAGTAAAAAAACTAGGTGTTTAGACTATGTATGTCTAGATTTGCTGTCAATTTCTACCATCTGCTAGATTGAAATGAGTTTCAGCTCATGCATATCTGCCACAGATCATTGGTAATGTTATTAATATTAGGAGAAGAAAATATCTTATATTTTCAGTCCCACATCATATATGCATTTTTCCAAGTCCTTAGTGTAACGCTCCCTTGTGTCATGTGATTTAGCTCCATGGGAATCAGAGCATGGACCTACACAATGTGCCAGATTGTAGGCCACATCCTAGCAATAGCGGCACCAACTGATTGAACAAATCACTAAGGATCTTGTCATAAAGGACTAATTTATATTATTATGAAAAATTTTCTATACAAATAAACTCGGTCCTTTATAAAGATATTTAAGAGGTGGGTTTGCATTCTTAGGCTAATGGTTAGTCTCTAGGAGCTTTGGTATTTGATAATAATGTAGTCACTATACTTTTTAAGCTTTGATCCATAGAAAAAATAGAATCATATAGCAACATTGAATGCATGTGTGCACAACAGTAGCGAAATCAGGGATAAAATACAATAGGATGCCAATTTTAGTAGGCTTCCTTTTTCATTTATGTGTAAGAAATATATATCTTGAGAAAGATAAGAACCATATTTGTATTCTTGAGTTTTGAACTTGAAAATGGATTTTTTGCAAACTTCGAAGCAGAATCAAAAAAATCATTCTAAGAGTAATGTCATAATACCAACTTAAAATTACAAAAATCAGTGAGGAACAATATTATTTAATGAATAATTGCCTCATAGAGATTTATAATTTCTTAACAGTAAAGAAAATTTACAGATTTCATATTTGAGTAACCAATAAGAAGCCCACTAGAATGGCATCAACTTATATTACTATACACTACCGAACCATACATGTGGATCCATCTCTATAGGTTTGGCATCTGCAAAATTCTAAACAAACCCATTAGCATGGATATTTGAGGCTCTATGCGGTTTCAATAAGCACATAGGTATGGATACTTTTGTTTATATTAGATGGATTAATGCATAATTTTCATAAGAATTCATACACAAAGTTGTGCAATCTTCAAAGCACAATCATCAAACTCCTAAAAGTAGTACCATAGTGCTGACTTAGAACAACAGAGTCAGTGAGAAACAAGACTATGTACTGAGTATAATTTCTTGATGCAAAATAGCTCCAAAGCTTTAGCATTCAAGTAACCAAGAGCAAGCCCACTCAAATAGAATCATGTTCTAAACCCAACCATACATGCCTATCAATATTTATAGCTTAGCTATCTGGTCATTTTTAAACAAACCAAGTAGTATGATATCAAGTTCTATGAGACTCTTTTTTCAACAAAAAAATCACCTAGGGAAGCTTCCCCACATTTTGTGGATGAAATCCATAGTAAACCCAAAAGTGTAGATTGTTACACCTCACCCTCCCAGACCTAGCCAAATATATTTGTACCTACCCCTACCTAACATTGGAACCATTGAACCTCACCAAAGCAATTGAACCTAGGTTTGCAGTGAAAAGCACAGTACTTAAACTAGCTGAGCTACCTTTTGTGGCTCCAAGTTCTACCAAGTTTTGCTAAGAATGTAGGAATGGATTTATTTGTTTCTATGAGACAAAGTTAATATCCAATATTCTGAAGGTTCGTACACGATGTTGTGAGATATTCAAGAACAATGAGAAATCTTGTTCTGAAGAGAAATTTCATAGCACCAATTTAAAAGTACAAAGGAAGAGAGGAACAAGATTTTTTTAATGAATAATTGCCTCATATAAATATATAATTTCATAACATATTCAGGTGAAACAGTTTCACTATTTTCAAATTCAAGCGAGCATGAACAAGCTCACTAGGTTGGAATCAAGTTCTAAATGCTATAGAGCCATACACGTGTATCCATTTCTACAACTTGGCAATTCTATCGAATTTTAGATAAACTAATAACATGACATCAATTTCTACAAGGTTTGTCGAGGAGATCTTTCTTGATTAGTGAAAGAAGCATGTTGTTAATGTGTCTACTAGGAATCAAGTCTCCAAAGAAACATGATTTTACCTTATAGACCGCTTGCCTATCCTAGTGTTTGTACTTGTGTTTTCAGTTTAGGCTAGGTGCATGTCCTAGGGAGCTTTGGAAGAGTAGAGATGGATATGACCTCAGCTCTGAATCAACTCAGAAACCTTATGTTTATAACCCAGAAACTTGCAAGCTTTTTAACTCTTCAGAGAATACACTAAAAGCAATGTTATCATTGATAGGAGATTTGCCTAAAACATTTGCAACACATTCCTATTTTGGGAAACACCCCAGAAACATTTATCAGGTATACGATATATCATACCAATTTCATATCATAAACATTTCTAGTATGGAAACAGGGGTTGGGGAAAGTTTCTGGTAACATAATTGCCAACATAAAGAATTTTTCTACATTGAATTTCCATATATTAACTAATTCCCAACATAAGATCGTTTTTAAGAAAATATTTGTCCGCATGTAGATATTTACATCCATAGTAAGTAAGTTTGTGATTATAATTATAAGTTTCCATTTAGATGACCTTGAAAGAAACTATTAAAACATAAACTAGTTTTCTTTGTGAATTGCAATACTTGTGAATTGCTTACAAACCATATGTTGAAAATAAGGAAAATAGGGTTAATGATTATAGTTTGATCATATGCATCAATGCCTTTACTGTCAAGAAGTAAGAGATTATACTCAGTTCCATCTAGAGCAATCCTTTAGTGGAGCACTCCACATCCAAAGTCCCTTTATACATGGTCAATGTGTGGATGCAACCTGAAAGCCACTTCTCCTTCCAAGGAGTTGTCAAAGATATGAACAAAAATAGCATTATGATATTTTAACATGATAGATTAGAATGAGCTAAAATGTTTAATTCAATCTAAAGAGAAACATTTGTTTATTGCAAGTATTCAAGGCCACGAAAGGTTCCCTAGAAAATGTTACTAAGGCTTATCACTTCATACAGAATAAGATAATATTTAAATCTACTAGTCAATCATCTGATTGAAAGAAGACATGGAAAATTAATAACAAAATATTATAGTTAATGATATCAAGTTAATCAAAACTAGCTAAAAGGATATTTCCATTGTGACCCATAAACATGCAAGTTTTAGTGCTCATGATAAATAATAATGCACAATAAAAGGACAAAATTCCATCTGTTGACATCCCTCAGTTGTGCAATATCACACTCCTCTAAATTTGCTATCATCTTCATTATATTATATGCCACTGTCAAATTTGTGGTTCAGATTTCAATATTTTTAAATTCCATAGAGTTCCGTCTTGTAACTTTATGATATCCATGAGAACCATTGCCAACTTCACATCATTAATCAAGAATCCCATTTCTCCATCCAATATAATATAGTTCAAGTCAACTTCAATTATAGAAACCTTGCTTGGGTCCTCTTGATAATTATCCATAAACATAAAAATATATTTCTTCTTACAACTTTTGTCACATATTCATCTATTATTCCTCTTAAAATAACAATTTCGAACACCTGAGCTTCGACCATCTTAATGGAATATTATGCCATGCATATTCAGTCAACAGTCATCTCAAAGCATTTTGACCATCTTCGCCCAATGTCAGATGACTTGGAAAGGTTTGAGGCAAATCATTATCAATCTATCTCTTCCATTTCCTAGCAACACATGTTTCAAAAATAGCATTCATGGTGGTATTGCTTTGAATACCACCAGCTTTTGTTCTCTGAATCCCTTGATGACCTCCTAGAATAAATATCTTTTTATAACATTTCTCTATCCTTTATGTCCGAGTTCCAGCAAAATATTTCCAAGGCTCTTTTCTAAGAGCCATGGGGAAACCTCCATAAAGAAGGCTCTCTTATTCTTCTTTCCAAGCACATGAGTCTGCAAATGAGCCTTGAGCAGAATTTGTTGTAGAATCACCCACTATGCTATCATTTGTGGATGCATCCTAGATTGGATCACTCCACATCATAGAAATCTTCCTATGAATCCTATAAAGAGACAATGTTTCCATGTTTTAATAGCCTGAGCTCTCACAAAGAAATACTTTTTCTTCCATTCTTGGGTTCCTTATTAATGAATTAAGCAATTTTCATCTTCCTATCAAGGAAACTCAGATTCTATTCTATGTTGTCTAGAGATGGTTGTATTTGTGACCTTGTTTTAGTTTTATAGTTTTGCATGTCCTACTTCACATCATCTATTTTTGATAACTTGTTAGGAGAACTTCTCTCCATGCTAGTAGTAGCATTAGGAATTGTATCATAAAGTGATTAAACAAATGATTGCAACTTTCACTTGATTGTGAATCTGAGGTAGATATTTGGGCAAAATTCACGTAAGCTTCTAGAAAGAACTGTCATCTTTATGATCTCTTCTCTTATTATTCCTTGTAAATTATTTCATATTCATGATACTGCTGCAAAAATTGGTGGCATAGAGGGCTGAGTTCCAAACTGAACTAATTTCATAGTCTCCCGCTCTCTACCCTTTATCTCGATAGTGTATTTCTCTATCCATGATTATATGATCATCTAAGAACCATTGAGCAAGAGATAATCTACAAAAAGGCTCTCTTTAACCTGATTGTTAATCCTGGAGAACTGATAAGAGGATTTTATCATAGGGAATATTAATGCATAATGAAAATCAACCATGTGGCCTCACGATTTCAGCATTTTGTCCACTTTTTTGTTGTCTCATGATTCACTGTGCCATCAAGGCCTTAGGAACTTGATTATCTAGTGAATACATCATTATTGATATTTCATTCTTGATATCACTATCATCCCTTAACAACACATTGTATGCTATGCATTTTTTGTCATTTTTTGTGTATTCTTGCATGTTCTGAAATTTTCCTTCACAGTAATTATGACACATGAATAATGGCTTAATTACATCTTCTCCATCTTATAAAACTATTATGTTCTATGGAGACACTTCTCTCCATATGGGTTAAAGTCCCAATCCACAGTTGCACTTGTTGGGAAAAATGTGACGCAATTTTGACCCATCCCACTCCTTTTGTTTGAGTACCCTTTTGATGTTTCAATTAAACATGGCCTAGATTGGATAGAAAATAGTATGAATAAACAAAGGATGGTTTTATTGTAGAAGACTCATATGAATTGGAGTTGCTTATAGAAGGATATGATGAACACTTTTCCTTCTTGGTACCACCAACCATAAAGAGAGAACTTATAAATTTTGTGAGATTTTTAATTGGAGAGATTGACTACTTGGGCTTCTTGGAATCCTTACCAGTTTTGCACTTTCACTTAATCTTAGCATGATGATATGTAGGGTTGAAAGTCTTCTTGGTAGAATGAAAAGTGTCAACCCTAACCGATGATTTTTCACGTGAATCTCAAAAGAATTATCCACCAACAACTGGTTTGCATTATCTCTCTCTGCTACCAACCGCGTGATGATAATTTTCCTTTGTTTTAGCAGTAGGAGTAGAAGAAATACTTTGGTAGAGGGACTCCTATGCCAAGGTAAGGTGAACACTTAGAGTCAAGTTTAAGCCTTAACCTTTGACAACTAATCAGAAAATGTGGTATTTTCCCTTGTATAGGTAGATATCAGTGTACCATTTTGGGATGCTAAGTTGCTCCCAAGGAAATATAATGAAACCCTATTTTAGTTGTTGTTCAATGTACATTGATAAAATTCTTTTCTGATCCAAGAACAAAGGGCCACTCTTTCCTTTACGACATAAATTGTCCCATGCCAAGATGAGGCCGGAAGGATACATTTATTGATATTCTTAGGCAGAGCGAAAATATGAAGCCAATATACAGAGATGCTCTGAAGGACTGTTCGAACTAGAGTCAACTTGCCTCCTAGGGAGAGACACCTGCGTGCCCATGATAAAATTTTATAGTGGATTTTATCTATAAGTCAGCTCCAATCCTTAATTCCATGATAATTTGTTTGGAGCATAAATCTAAGATATTTAAGGTCCGCATCCAATGCAGTACAGATAACATTAAAAATATGATAAATCTCCAGTACCAATGCAACATCTGGGTAAGCATAAATCATATGAGATTTAATATTATTCATAAAGAGTCCATAGACTAATGAAAATATGTCAATCTACCAAATAGGAACATATCATCAACAAAAATGAAAGGAGTCATTGAGACTTGTCTACCTACACACCTGCAACTAAAATTACATTTAATCCATCTACCTCCACACCTACAACCAAAATTATCACCCTTGTGAATTTTGTGACTAATTCTTCCATAATCCAATCTTTTATCCTCAGTGTCTACTTCTCACAAAAGTTTTCATAGATTTTTTGAAGTAAGCATATTGTCTACTAACTAATACTCTATAATTTTCCTCCACCATCCTTATAGAAATTATGGTGTAGATTTTCTACTCATGAAGTTTTAATCAAAATCACAAGACAAAAACCCAATCTCCTACTCTACGGAAGTTAATTCACAATTTAGAACAAAATTTCATACATGCAATAAGAAATAACACACATGCACACAAAATTTTTCTTGGGGAAAGAAATATGCTAAGAACCCCAATGTCTGCTTACATTAATATGATGAATAGAAATGTATTACAATTGCTTTACTCAACTAAGAACAACCTACAAGTGAATCTGTCTCTCTGCTCATTGAGAATATTTAACCCAGACTTAGTAAATTTATACTTCTTCTTGAGCCCATCTTTCCTTGTGGAATTGCTTGAGAGATTAGACCCCTATTATTTAGGAATTTTTACAAAATAGATTGCATAATTCCCAAGGTTGATCATTTGACTGCATGCAACACCTGCACACTCAAGAATTGTCTAAAAATGACGTTACACTACCTTGTAATCTCCACCACAACTCGGGAACCCAAATTCTCCATGCACTAGATATCTTAGATTGATGGATCAGTTAACTGGATGATCATTGAGTTTGACTGAAGTCCCACTACACGATTGGCTTTCCACTAGTTCCTGAAGTAGTTGGAACTAGTTTAATTGAAAAAAATTAAGATAGCTGACTTTGACTGCTACAAATTATCAATCATACATGTTTAACTGAACTCTAACTCCTCCAACTTGAATTTACCGAGTAAACAAAGTGACACAAGCCATGTCACAAAAATCGACTGCATCCAGGTTGTCCATCGATGTGGAAATTCATATTTTCCCAATTTAATCAAGGAAAAATAAAATTGAGAATTTCTTACTGCATTTCTTAAGACTCCCTCTCTACAAGAAAGGAATTATGAACAACCCTTATCCTGCAACTATGGAACTCGAACTTCCCTCTTGATAAAGCTTTTGTCAAAATGTCAACATATTTCTCCTCTATCAGAATGGAGTGTAAAAACATCATCTACCTCTAGAAATAGTCATGTAAATGATGATACTAGATATCTGTATTCTTGGATCGATCTTGAAATACATGATTCTCAGAGAGATTTATGCAACTCTGGTTATCACAATTGGATCCATCATCTCACCAAATAGTCCAACAAGTATCTTTCTCATCCGTATCGCCTCACGTGTTCCTTGACTTGTAGCCATGTATTATGCTTCTTTCTAGCTGAGCACCACATATCTTTGCTTCCTGTCATATCAAGAAACAACTGCGGGCCCAAAACTGAAAATTCCAATTGATGTCGTCTTTTGGTCCGATGGAATTCATGCCCAATATGCATCTGTGAAGCCACATAACTTCACTCCCTCTGCTTGTCTGTACCATATTCCAAACTAGGTAGTGCCTCTGAGGTACCGTAAAGCATGCTTAGTTTCCTTCCAAAATAGTTTTGTTTACCTAACCATAGCTTGGCTTATCTAGTTGACTGCACAACACATATCTGGTCATGTGTTCACAAGATACATGAGTGGACCCATTAGCTGCAAATAAATGGTAGCATCCATTTCACCTAAAGTGGCATCCTCCTTCCTCAAGTTGTTCGTTAGAGGAATCTCCATGGGTTTACAACTCTCCATGTACAATCTCTCCAATATCTCATTTGCATACTTGTCTTGAGAGACAAACAATTCCCCATCAACTTGCCATACTTCCAACCCGAGAAAGTAATGCATGAGACCCATGTCCTTCATTTCAAATTCCTTTGCAACGTCCTCCTTGCAAGATATGATCTACTACTAATCACTAGTTAAAATAAAATTATCAACATATAAGGAAATAATAAGAAATTTAGCTTCTATCCAAATGTGATGAAGTTTACATCCACTTCACTTATGGTGAAGCCCAAATTGGTGAGATAACTATCGATGTTGGTGTACCAAGCACGAGGTGCTTGTTTGAGATCGTACAACTCTCACTTGAGTTTCCACACATGAGAATCTTTATCAAATGTCTAAAAATCCTTTAGTTACTCTATGTACACCTCCTCCTTAATAACCCCATTGAGAAATCTTATTTTTACACCCATTTGGTGGATATTCCACCCCATTTGTGTAGCCAGACCAAGAATTGATCTAATGGATGAGTACCTTGATACAAGAGAAAAGGTCTCCTCATGGTCAATTCCCTCAACTTGAGAGTACCCCTTGGCCACAAATTTGGCCTGATACTTCTCTATGGTTCCATTTGTTGCCTGCTTCACCTTGAAGATCCATCTCAAACCCACTATTCAGAAACTCCAAGGGAAAGAAAACTTTCTGAGGAGATTCATTCCAAAATATGTTGAACTTGCTAAAGGTTATACTCGTCTATTGAAAAAAGGAGTACCCTTCATCTGGGATCAGGTCGTGCAAGCTTCCTTTGATGCTTTAAAAGAATCCCTAATAAAAGCATCATTAATGTATGCTCCTAATTATCAAAAAGAATATAACTTGTATCTGGCTGCAGCAGATACGACCATAACAATGGTTTTAGTTCAAGAAGACAATGGAATTGAACATCCTATTTATTATTTAAGTTGAAACTTAAATGATACAAAAAATAAATACTCCTATGTTGAAAAGCTAGCTCTCGCAGCTGTTCAAGCGGTACAAAGATTTCAACACTACATCCTCTTTTGAAAAACTACCATTTTGTCAGATCGCAACCCCATGACTTATATCTTGTCGCGATAGTTAGTGGGGGGAAAATATTCCAAATGGATAGAAATTTTGCAAGGGTTTGATCTAGAATTTGTAAAATCCAAATCAATGAAATCTCTGGTTTTCGCGAAATTACTGTGCGATCTCCCATCATCGTCCAACGATTCAACATCCAATGCAATAATCATGGATGAATCTTCATTTCTGATATCTTCAAGCGATCCATGGTATGGAGATATAATAATTTATCTCCAGACCCAAACATATAGGTCTAATACCTCCCATTCAGAGCAGCGACGTACTCAATACCAAGCAAAAGACTACATGGTCGCTGGTGATATGCTTTATCATTGTGGTATCAATATAATTATACGGAGGTGCCTCATGTATGAGGAGGCCGAAAAAGTCCTAAATGATTTTCATTCAGGTGCATGTGGGGGGCATCAATCTGGTTATGCTACGGCTCAAAAGATTTTACGAGCAAGATACTTCTGGCCAACAATGTTCAAGGATTGCATAACTATAGTTAGAAGTTGCCATGCTTGTCAAATCTTCAATCGCAAAACCATAATTCCACCCGCACCTCTGCAGCCGGTAGTTGCTGTTGGCTCATTTGCCAAATGGGGTATAGATTTCATGACATGTAACCCCACCTCGGCCGGGGGGCATGGGTATATTATAGTCATAGTAGAATATTTTACCAAATGGGCTGAGGCAATGCCTACATTAAACAACAGTGGTGAAATGGCTGCTCTCTTCTTTTTCAATCATGTAGTCTCTAGATTCGATGTTCCACAAGCTATAGTCATAGATCATGGATCACATTTTCACAATCACATGATCGTTGAGTTGGCTGCCAAATTAGGACTGTCCCACGACATCTCCACTCCGTATTATCTGTAAGCTAACAGACAAGTTGAGGAAATCAACAAGGTCCTGAAGCACATGCTGAAAAGGATGATTGGACTCCATAAATGGAGTTGGCACCTAATCTTTTACTCAACCTTATGGGCATACCGAACATCGGTAAGGAATGCAACCGGATTCACACCCTTTCAATTTGTGTATGGCCTAGATGCAATCTTACCGATTCAATGCAAAATATCGTCCCTAAAACTCACAGTCGACCTCCTCCCTGGAACTTCAGAAGAGGAGGCTCATTTCTTGGAATTAATCCAATTGTATGAAACCCACCATGATTCCGCCTTGGCTAACGAGGCCCATAAGAAACAAGTCAAGGCACAGTTTGACAAGAATGTCAAACTCTGTGTCTTCTTAGAAGGAAACCTAGTCTTACTTTATGACCAGGAGTCCGACAAGTTAGGAGCAGGTAAGTTCAAGTCTTTATGGATGGGCCCCTATATTGTTAAGCATGTATTAGCAAAAGGAGCCTACGAGTTAGTGGATTATGATGGGATTCAACTGGCACAACCCTGCAACGGGTTGTACCTTAAGCATTACTATGCTTGACTCAGTATAGTAACCCCTATGCTTTTGTTACATTTTTGTTTTCGCTAAGAGCAATCATTTTGGTTAGATGATCAACTTTTTCACTTGTTACATATGTCAAACCCATTGGAATCATTCATTGGATATGCTGACGGAGTAAGCTGTAGCTCGCGGAACCTATCTTCTACGGCCTCGGCCATTTTTGATCCAAGCGGTGAGCTAGTGAGTTTTAGAGGGGTATGTATTGGTCGATCAACGAACAACATCACTGAATACAACGCATTGATAGAGCTCCTCTCTGATGCCATCACATGTGGCATACGCCAACTGGTTGTAAGGCTAGACTCGTAGCTCATCATTCTACAGCTCACCAGTATCTATTCTGTATGGAATCCAGCTATATATCGCATGTTCCTAAGGGTGAAGATTTTGGAAAGATAGTTTGATTCAATCCAATATCAGCATATTTCCATAAACTTAAACACATTAACAGATTCATTGGCAAATTATGTGTTAGATAGACATTTGCGACATTTCTAAAAGAAAATCATTTCATTAATATTTGCATCAGGATCATGTAACTTAACCAAAATGAAGCTGTGAAAATAAAAAATATATATAACTATTTATGGTTTACACATAATGTTCTATGTCTAAGACAAAATCGGTCAAATGACCCAAAAACTCAAAATACTAGGGGGCACCCTAGTCTAATGGCGTTGGTGATAACAAGTCACCACCTGTGCAATCATGCGTAAATGCCTAGTCCATCGATGTGACACGCCAGTAGTATGTCGTTGTAATCTCAGAGGCAGCTCGTTACTCCTCACATCCAGAATACTGAGAGTGGGGCCTTCAATCTGATCTTGCAATGCTGCAAGGGTCTTGGCCAAATCCAAGTCACTAAGGACAACCCTCCCTACGACCTCTCCTACTTGAACGACAGTTGGTGCTCTCAGGCGCACTACTGGTTGCACCGGTCCAATATCTGCATGAGCACATGAGTCTTGATTAGTCTTCATAAAGGAAAGCACGGGAACATTATAAAAGTAATAAACTAGGATATGGTCAAAAATTTTACCTATAGCACTCCACTACTCACCAGCCAGTAGCACCAAATCTGGGTCACCTCAAAAATCCATACCAGCATATGGACACTCAGCATAAACCATCTCCTGACGGTTGAACCACTCAAAGAAAGAATTAGAGAAAGAAACCTATGGCTGACCAACATGTTGAGCCATAAGGTCGACCCATCTCTGCATCCGTGGCTCAGTTGGCGGCGGAAAACCAAGTGAAATGTATTGTGGCTGCATCAGTGGGATCTTCGCCAAGGTGAAAGTGGTTAAAATGGAACCATAGCCAAATTTCTTAGATCACCCATTTTTCACCTTGGTAAGTTGTTATTTTATTATAGGAAGTACTGCATCACACCAGTTGAACACTTTCGGTTCAAGGCATTCTAAAGCATACTGCATATAGGACCTGTTGGCCAAGTGAAGAGCCGCACTGCTAGCTAGTCTAGTAATGGTGAACAAGATTTTCCTCAAAGACCAATCAGTGACATCTTAGATGTTGATCTTGCCATCCCTACTCGGCTGAGATCCTTATTTATAGTATTAGCGAATATAATTCCTCAGGGATTTTCCCCCACGGGCGGAACCTGATAGTGAGAGAGGGGTACCCCGCCTCGATAAACCGGTTAGAAAATAGATGTCCACGATAGTCAAGGGGATCGATTTGCCTCTAATCTGGAATACCTGGTTGGTAGGATCTCATGCATCAAGGAAATATTGCAACAATTTGATTTGTTGCCTCGTGCTAGAGATGTGGAAGAACTTGAGCAATCCACAGTTTCCCAATGCAGTTACAATACTCGGATCATGTAAAGCAACTATGTCCTCTTCTTCATGCTCACATTCTCACCATGTAACAACCATTTTGCTCTGATGAATCTCTAAAAACAAACAAGAGAAGAGTCAAGATCTTGATTTGGCAAAAAGCAGGCAAAATTTCTATGAGAAAATAGTGCATAAAGTTCCCTCCTTGCGCCCATCGCACCCTAGCTGTGTACTAGGAGCAATGCATACTGACTAGCCAGTGGCCAGCCCAGTATGCATTGTACATTTCGATGTACACAGGGTGTGATGGGGGGCAGAGCGAATTTTTCAAACCCCAGAAGCTCAGGAAGACAAGGAAACATGCTCAGAATTCAAAAAGAAAGGAATGTAACTGAAGAGCACAGGTTTAGCTCCTACTTGGTCCAGATCGTGCCAAGAATCATCCATAGAACCTCCCATAATGGTGGCTCCCGCCGTTCCTCGCTCCCTCTCGGATATGACCGTGTCCTGGACGCGTTTTAATGTTATATTAAATGTGAAGTACGATGCCTCGGTTGTGGGTTTAGGGTTTATCCCGGATCTCCCCGTCGTCGCCTTACACCTGCCGGTTTCTCTATCTTTTGTTCACACTTACCCACGCTTACCTGCTCATTCTCACTCCGCCGCTGCTTGGAGAGCTCTGTCTGCAATTGTTTTTATGAACCTTTGAGTTTCCTGTTTCGGTCTGATGGTAGTGACCTGCCTGTATATTCTGGTGCTCTGCGGTTATGGGTAGGTACTCTTGGAACCTGTAACAATGACTGTTTACTCTATACAATATTGTGGTTAGTCTTAGGCACAAGTTCTATGTTTTAATTTGGCACTCACGCTGTCTGTGATTTTCCAAGATTTAACTGGTTTTTCTCTGGTACAGGACTGCTCTTCACTCCAACACTCCGCTTGTTCGCCTGAGGTAAGGGTTCTTTTCCTTGCTATATGATCTGGGTTCGCTGTCGTCCTTCTTCTAACAATTCTCTGCCACTGGTCAATAGGTATGAACACCTCCAGGTTTTCTTCAAACCCCAGTTCGGTTCACAGGTAATCTCCACTCAAACCCTTGTTCCTTTTCATGTTTCAGTTCATCGTTTTATGGATGTTTCTTTCGGGCATTAACCCCATTTGGTTGTTGATGACAGGTATTCCCCTGTGTTGACTTGGACACTGGCGGTGGTCTGTCGCTTCGTCGGTTATTCGAATGCTCTGTTCACGGGTAGCATCCTTTCGTCTTATAAAATATGTCTTTATTGCCGGTTCTTTAGTTTCAGTTAGTTTTGTCGATAGGGAAGTCTGAGTTGTAGAGGTTTGGCTCCTCTCTGTTCTTAAGTTTGTATAACAGTATCACGCTGACCTGTTGGTGAGAAACCCTCATTCGGGTTTTTGTTTTTGCGTCTATTGTCTGCTCCGAGAATTTGACTGCTCGTTGTCAATTTTATGAGGTAGCATATGGTTTTGTGTATTCGGTTGTCTTTTGCAAAAAAGGTCGCTTGTCCAAGTCGAACCCTCCTGTTATCGGGTTGTGTTTGGGTGCTACAAACCCTCGGTCACTTGTAACTGTCTGCTCTCGGAATTTGACTCGGAGTTTATATGTTAATATAAGATCTCTTCTCCAGCAATGAAACTCCGTTTATATTGGGTTATGCTCTGTTCTTATTTATGCGTAAAGATTCTTTTAAATCCGAGAATGCGTAGCTTCTGTCCTTGCATATTAAGTATTCATTTGTATACAAAATGGTTTACAATATTCGTTCATTTCTGTTCTGTATTTGTTCAACCATTAAAATGGATAATGAAAGTTTTCAGTTTATGAAATACCTGTACACGTTTGTGTTGTGTCGGTTCACTCGTCCTTGTGATTACTCATGGAATGCTTTCCTGTATTCTCCACTTGTTAGCAGACTCTTTTGGTCTTCACTGTTTCACCGTCTCTGGTTCGTGACTTTTAATTAATGCTTGTTTCATTCACTTGTATTTCTGTATTCCACCTCTTGGTTTACTTCTGCGCTTGTTCGTTTCTGTTAGAACAAATCATTTGACATGGAAACTCTGCAATGCTAATAATTCATCTGACATTTAATATTACAGTAATAGAAATAACATAAATATGGGTTTATGTTTACAGTGATGGACAAGTAATGACTTGAAATAGTATTTCTGTTAAAAAAAAAATGCAAATTCGAAATGTTGTACTTTCTCTCTTTTTCTTTTTGGGGGAAGAACCCCTACATAATGTCTTTTCTCTTTTTTAATACCATGTCCTGAACTGTTCTTGAAAGAAAACTGACTTAACAGAAAAAAACAACTGCTTTTTGTCAGTTCTGAACTAACTCTAACTACTGTACCTGTGAAGAACTAATTAATTATTGTGTCCTGTTATCAGTTCGCTAAATAACTGCAACAGTGTTTCTCTACAACTCCTAAGTTCTCTTAACAGATAAATAAAATAAAGTCAAGTAAAAGTAAAATCAAATGACCGACAAGCCCAACACTTGCCCAGTCAAAATGAACGACAATTTGTTTTTGAATTCTTCATGAGACTGTCAGCCTCTTAAGTCTCCTCAGAGCTGGATGCTCCTGCATCACATAATCAGCTAGTGAAAATCAAGGGGGAAAACACCTCCAGAGCTCCAACAATCTCAAGCTCAAATGAAATGGTAAAATGGGGGGTAAAAACCACTTTTAAGTTACTTTTCATATAATTCAAGTAGGGTATCAGTGTTTTAACTAATTTTTCAAACATGTATTTTCATTTCTAATCAGTTTGATGGAGCAATTAGACAGGTAGTATGACCGTCAAAAGAACATAGTGTTAACAATGGGTCGAATATCAATGACCATGATCACGAGCAGTTTTATGCGAAGTTCAAGCTCATTAAAAATTAAACCTAAGAAATGAGCAAATGTTCCCCAGAGTTTAAGCTCAATAAAAAATGAACCAACCTCTGGTAAATAACCATTGAGAATGCATTATCATCATCTTTGGAGCCCTGGTTGTGTTCCTGCCATCACCTCCATTCTGTTTTAGCTGATCATGTGCCTCCATTTGATTTTTTACCCTTTTGAGGAACAACTGTGAAGAGTGATTCAGTTAGCCATCCTTGTGACGCTGCCGTAATTGGAAAATTCCAAACCTTACCTGGAATTAGCAGCTACTCGAATATATCACTCGTTCCTCAAAGATGAGTCTCCTTTAAGCTCTTTTCACCTGACTCATAAAATATGAAAAGATTGCTGAGTAGTTGGCCTCTCCAGCTCGTTAAAGCTACCAGGAGTGCTATCCCTCCTCTAGATTTTAATATTTTTGGACCTGAGGGATTATTGCACAAAAAAATCGAGTGCTTGTCTTGTTTGGCTCGTTAAAACTATCGAAAATTCATCGCTTTCGTATTTTTTTATACTTTTTCGAACTTAAGGGATTATATGACAAAAAAGGATTACCGAAGTTTTCTTTCCGTCCCTTTCTAGATTCTCTAAAATTGGAAAAATACTGAGTTGTCTTCGTTGTTAAACTCGCTAAAAACAATAGTGACAAACTTGTCCATGCAGACAAGAATGAGTTTCACTGTCGCTAAGCTCATTAAAACATAGCGATGGGTTTGCCGAAAGGGAAAATTATAGAACAAGCATTGTTGGGTTGTGTTATATTATTTCCATGACTAACCTATGTAGTGAACTGGGGGGTTAGAGGGGGGGCGGAGCCCCCCCTTCGTTGTGCCGATTGCGCAGCGGGGGGGCGGAAGCGCCCCCTGTCCGTGGGGTTTGAGGGGGGCGGGTAGCCCCCCTCTACGGGGTTCGGGGCAGCGCCCCGAGAAATTTTTTTGGACCCTATATTAGGTTGGGCGAACCTACCTATGGTTTTCGGTCCATGGTTTTTGGACGTGATGGTTTTCGGTCCATGGTATTGGATGCTTCGGCATGTATAAATATGTATTGTAACATTGAAAGGAATATAATGAAAAATCAAGCTGGTAGTCTCGGTTTGGAGATCCAGTGGGAAATCTCTGTGTATATGTGTTTTATGTGTTATGCTCTCGCATTTTTATTTTTCCTGTGATTTAGAATTCATATGCAGGTAAATTTATGTATGGGGTTAAAAACCTACATTTGGTAATCAGAGGTGTTTTGGGCTTTCAAGGGGACGCCTTTGTTGCTGAGGGGTTTCGCTTGGCCTGTGGTAGACCTGTTCAGTGGGAGATCTGCGAGATCGATTCTAGTGGTGAAAGAAGATGGCGAGCAGCAAAAAGATAGAGATTGAGAGTTCAATGGTCAGAGTTTTGAGTTGTGGAAACTCAAGATGGAGGATCTGTTGGTGGATAAAGATCAGTGGATCGCGGTAGATCCGGGTACTAAACCAACGGGAGTGACCGATGAAGAATGGAAGAAGTTGGATCGGAAGGCAAAGAGCACAATACGATTATGTGTCTCAGATTCAGTATTGTTGAATATATCAGGGGAAGCTACAACGAAGGCTCTATGGGACAAGTTAGGGATTTGTACCAATCTAAGTCTCTGGTGAATAAACTGTTCCTGCGGAAAAAGCTGTATAACCTGAGGATGAAAGATGGAGACTCAGTGACAGAGCATCTAAATGCGTTTAATACTGTGGTAAGTCAGTTATTATCTGTTGATATTAAAATTTCAGATGAAGATAAGTGCATCAGTTTGTTGTGTTCTCTACCAGACTCGTGGGATAGTCTAGTTATTGCAATAGGTAGTAATGCAACTGCTTTGCAGTTTGATGAAATAGTCTCAGCCTTGCTGATAGAGGAGATGAGACGGAAAAATATGG
>APFE031052543.1:0-19123 GCA_000404065.3 Pinus taeda
GAACGAGAGACATCTCTCAAGTTTGGTGAGTGTAGTCTCCAGGTGCAGGCCACACCTGAGAGCTACATCTCTTTCTTTTCAATTCAGTGCATATTTTATCTACTAGGGGCTACAAATGACAGTAAGACTTCAAATGGAGCATGTAAAGAAAATTACAGTATTTGCTGTCAAACACACTAACTAAAATGGCCAAATTTGATGTGGTAGGTTTTATGTTGGGACAACGTGAGCCAACACCGACCGTAGAGAAATTGTGGAGAAAGGGTGGCTCGATAGGATGGCAGAGAGTCTGGTTGTTGGTTTGGCCAGTGACCGGGTTCAATTCCACTGCATAGAACTCGCAAAGGCTGCAAGGGAGAGTCAGAGAGCAAAGGGGAGGAGACGTTGATGCCGCAGGAGAAAGAACAGGCCCCTGTAAACTCTACAACAACGACGATTCTTCAATAAATATAATGACCCTTTAATGCAAAGAGAAGACACACAGCATAAGACGTAGAGAAAAGTAATCAGTTTATGTGCTGACAAACCAATAATGCATACATGAAGACACGTCCAACCATCTTAATATGCGCTGCATTAAGCATTGTATTGAGCATGAAAAATTAAATATATTTTCGCATATGAATAATTGGAGAAGTTACACAATAATGACAATGGCAGACCCGATAGATGGTAGGACCATGTGTATTGACTGTCACGCATAACTGTGTCCAGGATGGAGGATAATGGCTAAAATTGGAGTAGGGCAGGAATATGCTGCAACTCTGATATCATGTTAAATATAGAAAACATAAGAAAGGTAAATTATTAAAATTGCATTTACTATTAATATAGATGTACATTTATAATACATTCTTGTGACTATTGGATTCATCTTTCAAAGTTTCTTGGAGTCCCTTTGACTATCCAACTTTTACACCTTAACTCTTAGGGGATTGGGTGTCAACAATACTCCCCTATGAATATATATGACAAATGGAGATATATGACAAACGACAACTTATACTCCCATGGAGATATATGACAAGCGACAACTTATACTCCCATGGAAATATATGACCAACGACAACTTTCTAGGTCCCTGTTTGAATATAAAAGCAACTCCTACTTAACTCCTACTTTTGGGCAACATATAGTCCTACAGTGTCAAATCCACACCCTTCTGATCCAACGAACAATGACACACATCCACACCCTTCTGATCCAACGAACAATGACACACATGGATAGATGGGAAAAATACAGTGCTTCTCACACACTAGCAATCTATTTTTTTTAACAAATACTTCGACTCTTAATTTCTTTGGGCCACTTAATCCCTAGCCACTTACACCATAGCAATCTATTTATCTAACGACGTTGTCTACATAGGCGTTAATCGAAAATGTTATGAATCTCACCATTTTTTTCAAGAAGCTTGATAGTTTTAATTGGGATTTCCAAAAATTTAATTAGATTTTTAAAAAATGCTTCCAGAAATTTCTAGTTGAAATTGATTAAGTTTTCCACTAAGTTTTTTTTAACAAATATTTCTGTTTTCCATTTCGTGGGTCTTTTGTGAGGGACTTAATGCTATCCTTGCTGTGATATCATTTCAAGATTCTAAAACATGGTTGCTTATTCTTATTGGCTAGTAGGACCAATTTAAGTTTATTCTAACAATCTTAACACTTAAAACTGTCTAGGACTTTGTATTAATATTAGTAATGTTACAAATATAAATATATTAAGTTTTTTTTAAAGATAGACAAATTATCTTGGACATGCAATTAATTGGTTGAGTAAAAATTTCAACTTCTTACCAAATTAGGAAGTTTATTAGTTGGAGTGAATCTTTCAACCAACTAACCTCAACAACCACCTAAATAATAAAAACAAACTTCAAAAACTAAAAATCTACCTATAATTATTAATAAACCAAATAAAAAATATAATCACATATACCTAAGACAAATTAAAAAAAATTATATACTTCAAATATGTTCATTTGACTTACTACACTCTTCATTTTCACTGCCAATCTATTGAATATTTATTTATGTGATCAGCACACATGCGGAATTATCCTACATTAACTTCAAATAATTATCCTCCATATGTATTATTATATTTTCTTTTCTCTTTATGGAATTAATCTTGTAAGTTACTATGTATTATTACTCATTTTTGTTAGATTTATGCTTCGTTGTGCAGAGATGATATTGTAAGAGAATACCATGTATTATTATATTTTCTTTTCTCTTTATGGAATTAATCTTGTAAGTTACTATGTATTATTACTCATTTTTGTTAGATTTATGCTTCGTTGTGCAGAGATGATATTGTAAGAGAATACCATGTCCCATATATTTAATAGAGGACCTCATCTTGATGTGAGAGGTTACCACTAATGATAACACGTTAATGGTGGATTTGCATTTGATGTGAGAGGTTACCACTAATGATAACACGTTAATGGTGGATTTGCATTTTAATGGCTGTAATTTAATTAACTGAGTCTTAATTTTATTTTGGTTTATATTTATATAATAATAATGTATCAAGTAGATCAATATTTATATGAATATAATAATTAAATAAAAAGGAAAAAGGTATAAGAAAGAGATATGTAATAATGCATATAAACCAATAAAAATATGTATTACGGGTATATATAAATGTAACTATAAGTGTCGAATTCAATAGTTAGATATTGCAATAATACAACAGTGATACATGTTTTGGTAAAATCAAATAGAATTTAATGCCTCTGAATACATTTAATCCAAATTTTTTAATTGTGTTACTGTGTCAATTGACGACTTCTAACTTTACCAAAGCTGGTTAGTACAATGCATGCAATTAAACCGAAATACTCAGTGTACAAGACAATGATGCCGAAGGAGTTCATAACACATATATTTCAGCTGAAAATAACCAAAAACATAAGACCGTGGGTAGAAATTGAACTTATAGATCAAACAAACAATTCCGATTGAAATAAACATACAAAGTGAAATGCAATTAAAATATAATTATATTGTTATGTTATTATATTAAATTATATCATATCGTTTACCAATATCGTATCTTCAAATATTCATATTAAAATATAAAAAGTATTGGAAAGTTATATATTTGTGAGAGTGAGCGAATCCAGCGCTGGCTTTTTGTTCAGAGCGTTCCTCCGAATGATATCCATAAACTCCACGTGTGAACAACCCCTGTAAATAGGTGGACATGACAGATCTATTAGCTGTGGAATAGGTGTAACAAATGTGTCCATTGATGGACCATGAGCTGTTGCCATTGAAATTCGCTCTCTATTTTTGTTTGCCACAACTCGATGCAGTGCACTCTTGTATTTTCCATTGCTCAATATCTGCACAAAATTACAACATAAGTATTATTGGCATATGCAATCATTAAAACAAGTTACACATCACATCAGTCTATAAAAACTTTAGAGTACACTGAAGGAAACAAGTTACACATCACATCAGTCTATAAAAACTTTAGAGTACACTGAAGGAACCTGCATCATGCTGCCAAGATTGACTACCACTGTATTGGATATTGGAGTGACAGGAACCCAACGATCCTTGTGCAATACTTGCAAACCACCCACATCGTCTTGTATTAGAAGGTTGATGGCCCCGGGGTCTAAGTGACCTGCTAAACCAAGAGCGAAATCCGGATTGGGGCATGGTGGGTAGAAGTTGCACATTGTTATTTGAGAATAATCCCCAAACAAATCATTTATGTATTCGGTCCTCAATCCCAAGCTCTCTGAGATCACACCCAACAGTTTCTTTGCAAGCTTGCCCATTTCTATGCAGTATTTTGCATTAGCTTTCCTGGAGGTCACACAATGCATGAGAATAGCGTGTGTTACATGAAATATGTAGTCAACCTTCATAAGGGAAGGTAACCATTGTTTGTCTAGTATAAGTAGCAACGATTACCACTGAAGAGAAGAATAGCATAACCAAAGGAGTAGTTTGAATTTGGCTATTTAAAGAAAGTAGCAACGATTACCACTGAAGAGAAGAATAGCATAACCAAAGGAGTAGTTTGAATTTGGTTATTTAAAGAAAATTGTAAATGTGTAATGGAAAATGTCATTTTATAAAATTAAAATTTATAATCTCTCAAATATATATACACTCATATAAATTTCCTAAAATTAAATTCATAATATTTCAAATATATAACATTTATTAAATTTCCTAGAATTTAAGATAAATTTGTACATTTATATAAATTTCTAAGAATTTAAGATAAATTTATAGTAAGAAAAATAAAAGAAGTGAAAAGATTTATATTTTATAAGATCTATCTTAAATACGTATCTAACATGAGCAACATTATTTAAATATTTTGTATAGTTATTTATTTATTTTTTATTTTTAGATTTTTTAATTTTTTAGTTTTAGCTAATATTAACAAAATTTCAACTTTGATGACAGACTGTCTCCATTACACATCATACTGGGCAACATAATAAACCTCTCTACTGAACAAGTGAGAATTAAAAAAAAAATAAAAGTAAAATTTTATAGGAGTAACATTAACTCATTTACATAATAACAATTTTTTTTGGGTGTATGGGATGAATATGATGTTATTCTAATACTAAAGAAAATGAGATAGCATATGAAATTGTTGGTTCAACGCATATGAAATTGTTGGTTCAAGGGATATGGCGAAAATAAAAATAGGATAAAAGATTTGGCTAAAATCTAAATAACAAAAAAATAAATGAAATTTGATAGAGTGGATTATCCAATGACACGCTCACACACAGACATATATATAAGAGGCTGATCATTACTAATTTAAGGGGTAAAAGTTTTTGTAATATTTAATAGTGAAAATAAGACAAAACTAATGTATAATGGGAAACATGACTTTAATATAATAAAATTGTTTTTAGGAAATTAATGATAAATACCCAGCTTTCATGTGGGAAGAATGTTATTATTAATTTCTATACTTTTAAGCATTGCTTTTTAGGACATACTTTTCCAAGCTAACCTTTTTATGAGACTTATAGTTAATCACTTCTATATTGATTGAATTCTTTAAAGGGATTTATATGTAAGTTTGAGGAATTCGAAAAACCTAATCCATGAGAAAATAGACTTTCAAATAAAGTTATCAAAGTAATCTAAAACTCACAAATTTCTTTAAAAGATGGCACAAAGAGTTTTAGATGGGAAAGCAAGGCTTTGGGCACTTTATAGTGCATTAGGTTTATAATATGATGATGGAACATGCGTATTTAATTACAAGGCACATAATTTCAAGAAATGTATGAATTTTGATGGGTGGCTAAAGACTATAACATTTATATGGCCATGAGAATGAATTAGGAGAATGGTCATGAGAATGAAAACATAAACTTACTTAGGAGAATGTCCACCAGGAAGGTCTTGAAGGGCCATTTAAATGGAAAAAATGGATTTTTATATGGCCATTGTGTTAAATTATGGATTTAACCTTCACTTATGAGATGACCTAATTGTATTTATCATAGTCACATGCCTATCTTTATGTAACATTTTATTGTATTGTATTTTTCAATATTTTAGGTTAAGGTTACCACCCTATCGTTTTGATCTTGTATAAATACACCACTTTGCATCCAAACCCCTTAGGAATATCCACTAACCACTTTGTATTATCATTCATAATATTCATTCTTAATCATAATCATAAGGACAACTTCTCTATATTGTGCTCTCTTTGGATGTTATATTTCCTTGGTTATGGTTGTGCATTTTTCTAATTGGTGCACTTATGATTGTGGTTTTGGCGTTCTCTCTCTCTCTCTTAATAGTGCATTAGTACCCACTTTGTAAATCACTAGTGTTGGTTTGTTATTGTTGTTTCATATTTGATTCAATGAGAGTTTTTTTGGTTGGTTCAACATTGATCCTCTATCTCTTGTGAATCTCAACATGGTACCACACTAGTGTAAAACTTCATCACCCTTTCTAATGTAGTTCTTCTATTTTTTAACCCTCATTTTTAAGGACAACATCTCCTAAGTGTTTCTCTAGGGTTTTCAATGGTCTACACATTCTTCTAAGACCATTACACTCCTCCTTTACTTTTCCAATTGAAACATCCTGTAGATTTTTGAAAGTAGTCTGTGGCCACATACCTATGGATTTGTACACTTTATTATATTGTATTTTTGGATATTAGGATAAGGCTAACATAGTTAAACCCCCTTAGGAATAACACCCTACATATTTTAAGGTGTAAGAATATAGTACTCTTCATTTGTAAATATTATTAATTCAAGTGATTCATTCTTAATCATAATTCTAAGAGAACTTTATTCATATTATGCTCTTTTTGGCTATTATGGTGCCTTGGTTATGGTTGAGTATATCTCTCTTCAATGCACTTATGACTATGGTCATGGTCATATTTAACCTAAAATATGGTTATATATCTTCTCCAAGCAATATTCTATCTTAGAAATCATCTATAATAAAACAACTTATTAAGAGTTATGGTTTTTAATTAAACCATATAGTATATTTTTGGAAGTGGCTAGTATTATTACATTTTGGGTCTATTAAGGCAATTTAACACCTACGGGTACAAAATGATTATTCATCTAGTTGAATGGGGAATAATATCATGTTTAGTAGAACAAATGGATGCTCTTATATGAAGTAAATTGATTAATGAATTTTACTAGAACAACATCTTCCTCTCACTCATAATGACAACTACAACATCATGCATATGAAGAAGGATGAATCTCTCATTTTAATCATCCTATAGGTTTATCAAGTTTAATTCATCACACCAAGGATAATAAAACTAGAAAAGGGATATGGGATAGTATCCAAAAAATTATTTGGCACAATGAATACTATCAAAGTAAATGAACTTGAAATTGAAATTTCAATCCTAAAAATTGGTGAATTTGACAAGGTTGAGATGTATACGAAAGAATTAAAGAGATTGAATGCTAATATCATCATTTTCAATTTTAAAGAAGAATTAAATCCATAATATGTAATTATTATTTTGAGTAATCTTTCTTTAGTATTCCATTACTTTGTCATTACTTTTTATAACATTCTTACATTTGTAAAGGGATATATTTCTTCCTCTATAAAGGATGTGCTTTTCTCATCCACTTTAGCATTATGTGATCTTAGGGAATATGAGAGAATTTACCCTTCAATATCAATCTCATAAAAAATCTATCTCAATTTGTTGAAATAATGAGATTAAGGAGGGAAACTTGAGATACTCTAAGAATAATCAACTCGTATACAAATACTATCATAAGGAGGAGTATGTCATCAAGAATTTCCTCCTCCATCTTAAAAAAAAATGAAGATCCTACATAAAAAACAATCAATGGTGAGGATATCCTTGAATAAAATATTGGATGAACTCATAACATATATTTATCTCTACAGTCTACATATTGGTGCTCAGTCCTATTTGTAGGAAAACTTGGTGATTTTTGAGTTACTAGGAATATGTTCAAACACCAACAAGGGGAAGAAGTGGTTGTTGGTGATAGATCAACTTTGCCAAATCTCAAGTCATGGTGATGTCATCATTAATAGTGTCAAATTTTGATACATTCACCATGTTCTTGGAGTTGGACTAATCTATTTTATATAAATTGCAGGATAGGCACCCACAAGTGGCATTCTAGCCCTAGATGGGTCATGAAGGATATGAATGATGATTTATGTTGGCACCTAATCATTGGGATTGGGTGAATATATGTAAAATATTATAAATAGAAAATAAGGAGAATAGGAATATAAAGAGACACTCGGAGATGAAGCCCAAGAGTCTCTTCTCCATGTATTATCTATGATTAGCCTTAATGGAAAAACATAATTCATTTGAGGAGTTACTTCCTGGCTTGATATGGTATCAGAGACCAGGTTCCAACCCCATTTTTTTCTTCCTTTCTACCCTTATAACTCCCTCCTTCCTTTGTTACGCATTTCTGCATCCTAATACATCTGCCTTCCCCTAGCACAAATTCCTTATCTTCTCATCGAAGAACCGAACCTCACTCATTTTTGGCAGTGTGCTACCTGTACTCTCAACCTCCAGACTATGAGAGTGATGCATAGAGACCGACGAAAATGTGTTTTGGAAAATTGACTCTAAACGTTGGCAATTCTTTGCGCATGAATGGTATTTTCACTGGTTTAAACTAAAACTTTTGTGGGTTGAAACATTTTTTTTAAGAATGCAGTCTATGTGGTATTATCGAGATCATGACTATGTATTCGAGCCAACCATAATCTGTCATATATAACTCTCATTTATATAACCTATGTTGAACGTTGTGTTGAACTAAAGTGTTGAACATTGTATGAACCCCTCTCCCCACTACACAATGAAACAACATATCGCTCCTCTGCATACTCCATACCATTGCTCCTCCACATACTACACATTGTGTTAATATATCATGTTATGCTCACCTCCATTGAATACATTGACCCCACAACGTGAAAACCTACCCCCACATACCACCATATTTGCATAACCCATCTCTCCTTATATTGAATGTTCAACATTGTCCCCTCAGTATAAACTACTCCTCCCTCCGTATACCACCCTTCATATATCCTGATTTTTTTAATAGCTATGGTTTTTTAATATATAACTATTGTAATATTTCTATGTTGCGGTGTCACTGCATTATTTTGAAATTGGCATATGACCCATGTTGGTTAACGCCTCCTCCCATACACTGTTGCATATATTACAACACGGAGGTATTACATACCAAGTGTTGCATATATTACATCTCCACTATGTTGCATATACATTATCTTTACTGTTCCAGCTAATACCTTCGTCATATACCCCCTCCTCCACACTCCTCGCCCATATAACCCCTCCTCAAATAATACCTTTGTTATATTGCCACCAGAATTGTATTTTTCACAATATTACTACTACAGTGCAGTTTTTACACCCGAAGTGCAAATTTTTATATATTGGCATCAAAGTACATTTTACACAGTATACATTTTTAAAAATACATTCATTGATATCTATTGTTGGAGTAGTTCTCTCTGGAAAAGAGAACTATCCTGAATGGTCAAGGAAGATAAAACACACTCTCATTTTCAATGAGTTGTGGAAAGGAGTTTGGGTAGGAGAAGGAGATAATGAACCTACAAATCCCACCACAGATAAGGAGATTGTCATCTCGGAAAATAAGAAAAAAAAGGCTTGTGTCTTGATTGCAACATCTCTAAATGAAGAGGTGATTCACCATATTTCACCATTTTCAAATGCTTTTGAAGCCTTATAGAAGTTGAAGGAATTGTATGACTCACACTCTGAACTTGAAGTTGTCCAATTGATGATTAAATTGTTCAGTCTTAAATTAAAAAGTGATGAACCTCTTACTTTAGCATTAGAAGTAAGATCTATTATGAATGATATCAAAACCACTGGTGTTCAAAAAGACATTCCTCTCATAGCTTATGTCAAGACACTATATCCCACTTATTCAAATTATCTTGAGTCATTGCAAGCAAGTGTAAACCTCAAGGAGATTACCTTTGACTCCCTTGAGAAGAAGTTTGTTGAGAGAGAGAAGGATTTTGGGAAGAAGACAACTCTTTTGTCTTCTGAATAAGTTGTGTGTCTCGCACAGAAAGAGAAGAATCATGCACAAGATTCTTCTAAAGGAAGAGGTGGCCAAAGAGGAAGAGGATGAAGGAATTTTAGAGGCAAGGGGCAGATAGTTCCAAGGAGAAAATTTTGATCTTCATTGCATATGATGCAATAGAGATGGACATGATGGATCCACATGTAAGTTTCGTTGGGACAAAATTGAGCAGGAAAGAAATGAAGCCCAAGGAAAAACCAAAGACAAAGGGAAAGGTAAAGAACCCAAATCAGCTCACCATGTTGTGGCACATTGCAATATTGGAGTAACTGAAGACTTATTTAATGCTTCACTTGCTTCTTGGAAAAATGATTCAGGGGATACTTGCCACATGAATTTTAGAAAATATTTTTTTGAATAATTTATTGACAATGTTGATGTAGCAGTTTACTTTGCAGACAAGTCAAAACTCAAGCCATCAGTGATTGGCACAATCAAGCTTAAGGACTACTTGATGTTCTTCCAAACTTTCTTCTACTTGATGTTCTATATCTCTCGAAGCTAAGGAGACACTTGTTGTCTTTGGTCCACATTCGCCATCAAGGACAATCCATTCATATGTTTTATGACAAGGTTGAGGTCAGAAAAACATTAGATCACTCACTTGTAATGACAGGGACAAAAGAAGAAAGACTTCTAAAGTTGCAAGAAACCTCTGCTTGTGCACAAAACTTCTCATATAGTTCTCATTATGATGAAGGTACATTTCCATCAAGTCTTTTATGTCATGCTGAATTTGGACACTTGAATTATGACAACCTTCATATGATGAAGAAAAGTGGTCTTACTGGTTTGCCTATAATTCCTAGGAAACTTAAGAAATATGATACTTATATATTAGGAAAGCACAACAAGCAATCTTTTCATGATTCACATTCCAGAGCACATAAATTGAATTTATTCATTCAGAATTATGTGGCCCAATGCTTGTTCTTCTTGCAAATGTAAATAAATATATGATGACATTTATTGATGACTACACCAAAATGTGATGGGTTTATTTATTGAAGAACAAATCTGATGTTTTTCCAACATTCAAGGACTTTCATGCATGGATTGAAAATGATGCACAATATCATATTTCCTCTATTCGCACGGATAATGGAAAAGAATACACTTCAAATTAATTTGAAAACTATATTCGCTAGCATGGATTGAACATCAAACAACTGTGCCTTATAACCCCGAACATAACAGAGTAGCTAAAAGAATGAACATGACAATCTTAAGTATGATACGTTCCATTATGTTTTTCAAAAATGTAAAATTGATGTTTTGGGCTGATGCAATTCTATGTGTTGTGTATGTAAAGAATAGGAGTTCATCTAATCTTATTAGAAACAAGACTCTTTATGAAATGTGTTATGGCCACATTCCTTCGGTAAAGCATATTAGGATCTCTAGTTCCACTTGTTAGGCCTTGATACTTGATTAACAAAGAAAAAAAATTGGTGCAAGGAGTCATAAGTGTACTTTCTTGGGGTATTCAAATACCTCCAAAGCATACCGTCTCTATGATGAAGTTAATAAGAAGTTTGTAGTGTCTAGAGATGTGATCTTTCTTGAATCTTCCAAGGCTGACAATGTTGTTGAGTGGTAGCTTGATCACTTGGATAGATTTAGACATGCAATTCTTTTTAATAATTTGATAATGAGATTCCACATCTTGAAGGGAGGATTCCTATACTAGATCAATATGTGGAATTTTCTTCTGAAGCACTCTCTCCCCCACATGAAGCTCCAGCCACTAATGACACTTTGAGTGATGTGATTGACAAAATTGGGAGACTCAATCTTGATTCAACACCAACTTAGTGAATTGAGCAGCCTATGCCATCTCAAAAAGGTCCTCCTAAATGGATTACAAAGACACTTGAAAGTGTTCGTCCTGATGAGGTTGGAAAGCCAGAAATGAGAAGCACAACCAGACAAAATGGAGGGGATATAGACGATTCTGATTCACCTTCCATATGGATGTTTCTTACGATTGTGAACTGAATTTGTCTACATGTTTTGAACCAACTTCCTTCAAAGAAGCCTTTTCTCATGATGAATGGAAAGAAATGATGCAGAAATATTATGATGCCTTGATAAAGAATGGAACTTGGAAATTGGTTGATCCTCCATTGGAAACCAAACCAATAGGCTGCAAGTGGGTCTACAAGAACAAGTATAAAGTTGATGGCTCACTTGACAAGCACAAAGTCATGCTTGTGGCAAACGGTTTTTCACAGAAGGAAGGGGTCGACTATGAGGAGACCTTTTCCCCCATAACCAAATGAGGTACCATCTGGACACTCTTTGCCTTGGTAGCTCAAAAAACTTGGAAAGTCCATCAAATGGATGTAAAAACTGCTTTCTTGAATGGAGATCTGAAAGACAATTTTTTTATGTCCCAGCCAGAAGGATTTGTTGTGAAGGTTCAAAAACATAAAATATGTAAGCTTGTAAAATCCTCGTATGGGCTGAGGCAAGCAACGTGAGCCTGGTACGAGAGGTTAACTGAGCATCTTCTGAAACTCAACTTCAAACATTATGATCTTGATGATCCAACTTTATTTGTCAAGAAATTTGGCAAAACAAGTACATATCTTGTAGTGTATGTAGATGATCTTTTGATGATAGGGAACAATGAGAGTTGTATTGCATCCATAAAGAAGGAATTTCGGAAAGGTTTTGAAATGACAGACTTAGGGTATGCTCACTACTATCTTGGAATTGAAGTAACTCAACATTCGAAGTTTTTATTCCTCTTTCAGAAAAATACATTGGAGATTTGTTGAATAAGTTTGGCATGACTGAGGGCAATCCTTTGTCTATTCCAATGGAACAGAACTTAAAGCTCACATCCACTGAAGGAAAAGAATTTGAGGATGCAACAAAGCATATACAACATGTAGGAAGTCTCAACTACCTCACTACTACTAGACCAAAAATTTCATTTGTTGTTGGAATTCTCTCCAAGTTTATGCAAAAGCCTTATGAGGGACATTGGTCTGCTGCGAAAGAGTTCTAAAGTACTTGAAGGGAACTCAAAACTTCGAGCTTAAGTATACATAGGTGCCTGACTTTTACTTGATTGGATACTCTGATTCAGACTTCGATGGAGATAAATAAATTGGGGCATCTACTTCATGTTATGTTATGAGTCTTGGATCAGGAGCTATCTCCTTGAGGTCATGTAAACAATCAGTTCCAGCAAATTCCACAACAGAGGAAAAATATGTGGAAATAGTTGAAGCAATAAATGATATTATGTGTCTCAGGAAAATTCTGGATATTTGCACATGAAACAAGTGCATTCGACTTCACTCATGATTGACAATACTTCTGCAATAAAGTTGGCCAAGAACCCAAAGTTCCATGATCGAACGAAGCACATCAATAAAAAATACCATCTGATTCAACATCATGTTGAGGCCAAGACAATCTATCTATGCCATAGTTCCACAATTGAGCAAATAGTAGACATCTTCACCAAAGCGCTTGGAAGAGAAATGTTTAAAATATTCAGAATGATGCTTGGACTCACCAACATCCCTTCAGATTGGGGGGGGGGGATGTTGACACTTAATCATTGGGATGGTGAATATATAATAGAAAACAGGAGAATATGAATTGGAAGAAGACAGGGGAGATGGCGCAAAGCTATCCTCATATATTTAATATATTATATATATATATATTATATTTTACTATATATATATATATTTTGATATGTATTATATTATGATCAACTTAATGGAAAAACACAATTCATTTGAGTTACCTCTTGGCCTGATAATTTCCTTGGGCTATTTTTATGAATTCAATAACATGTATAAACCAAGGAAGGATTCTTCCTCTCTAGCTTGGAATAATTTACTTGTAATGGTAGCCAATGTCAACGACATTAATATTTTTGGGTGGCAACTTTTCTATTAAACTAATTTTGGATATTTGCAAGATAGGATCCATTTACATATTATTAATGACCTTCCTATTGGACTTTGTGAAGGATGTCTAGGGTGTTGAATATGGAAGCTATTTTTAATGAAATTCCTTTTCATTGTTAGTTAAATTTGATTGGAAGAAAAAGTCAAATTTGATTGGTTAATAGTGATAGTTTTAGACCTATGTTTTTTTGGTTGCTCATAGTAATTTACACATAGATTTCATATATAAAGCCTTGGAAGACTTCATTGTAAGGCGCCACAAAGGTTAGTGGTTTCCTAAAATAACATGGTCTTATGTTTGCATGTTTTATGATTAATGTTGTGTTAATTTTTTCGCTCTTACTAATATTGAGAGGAAAGCCAATGTTATCAAATGTTTACATGTTTTATGATTAATGTTGTGTTAATGTTTTCGCTCTTACAAAAATTCTACATTTAGTATTACAATTAGATATTGGCTTGAGAGGAAAGCCTATGTTATCAAAGGTTCATTTGGCTTGATGTGTCAACCGTGATGGAAATAAGGGCATGAGGTGAACTTCCTGGAGCGAAGAGTAGAGGTGAGGATGCGATCGTAGAATCAAGTCCGAGGACGATTCAATTTGTGTGTATCGATCAAAGTTGCAATAGAACAATCAAGAATGCGGTGGATGTAATTGACTATGAAAAAATGATGACTGGGGGAGGACCAGGGTCGGTAGCCTCTGAGGGCGCTATTCTGTGTTGTATGAAGTGTGGTTTCTTTGAGAAAGCTTCCACCAAGAGTATGTGTTCAAAATTATACAAATATCATTTCTTGGCCTAGGAGCAAGTATATGTTGTCAAATATGTAGTCAAGAAATACCTGTCAGTTGACATTGATAGTACCAAGGCCCTAAGATTCGATGTTTCTGAGTTTGAAGCCTTGAAGTTGTTGGGTCATCCTATTCTCGCTAGTTTCTGGGGAAGTTGTTGCACCAGTGACAAGGCAACTGTAGTAGTCGTGCTTGCAATGGTGACTAGACGAGGCGAAGAGTAGCTTCATGCTAGGAAGGGATGCCGAAGTCGAAATCTATGTCATCTAGTGGTGGTGGCACTATGGTGGAGCTAAGAGGGCCATCGGCAAACTACACAGTGACGGAGTTGGTTGGGAACTGCACCTCTTGGTTTCCCTTCCAGTGCCTTGACATGGGTGACGCAATCAATGTTCTCTCACCCTCGTCGAGCAATGGAAGCCTACCCACTGCCCACATTGATGTGCCCCTATCTCATGTCACTCAAGGAATGGCAGGTCGTTGAAAGAGGAGGAGCGTGATCCTTTGTAGACGAGGACTACTCACTCCGGAGCCCATGGAAGGCTAGGCTGAGGAGAGACAAAGATGATTGCTCTCTAGCGATGTATTGCTAGAGATGAGCGTAATACATCTGGGTTGGGGATGAAAGATTGTGGCTTCCAGAAGAAAGCCCCGAGTTGGCAAGGCCCAAAGCCTGAGTGAGCGGATTAGTGCTGAGATTTTTTAAATATTTTGGTAAATGAAACAACTGTCAGTAATGATAATGGAGCGACCACAAGATCACAGAGATGATGGCCATGAGATCATGGTGTTGGGCCTCGAGATCACTAAAAATAGCCTCATGAGATCATAATTTTGGGCCAAGGGATTGTGAAGGCGAGAGGATGGGTCAAGATGGAAATATAATTTAAAAAAATGTATTAGAATGGAGTTTAAATTTCTATTATATGTAAGTGGACATATGGTTGTGAAACCTAAGGCAGGTATATTTTTAGGAAATTTACTATAGAGTTTGGTGTTAGACCTAGGTAAGAGGGGGCATATCGGGTTAACAAACACCTTGAGTATAAAATTTCAAGGAGTTAAGGATTAGAGTGAGTGGGGCTGAAATTTCCTATAGAGTTTGGTGTTAGACCTAGGTAATAGGGGGCATATCGGGTTAACAAACACCTTGAGTATAAAATTTGAAGGAGTTAAGGGTTAGAGTGAGTGGCATTGACTCATTTGACTTGTTTGGATGGATTTAGTTAAGTAAACCCCAAGTCAAGGTTTAAGGGGGGATTGTTAGTTAAACTTGCCCTGTTTGGATGGATTTAGTTAAGTAAAATCCAAGTCAAGGTTTAAGGGGAGATTGTTAGTTAAACTTGATTGAGGGAAAGAGTCAAAGTTGATTGGATTAATAGTGGTGATTTTGGGCCCATGGGTTTTTTAGTTTCACATGGTAATTTCCCATGGATTGGATGTAATGAAGCCTTTATAAGAATTGGAAGACATCATTGTAAGGTGTTAGGGAGGTAAGAGGTGAAGGCTCACTTGGATGGCTAGGGAGGTGAAAGGTGAAGCCTCACTTGGTTGGCTTAGCTAAGGTTCTAGCCAAGGCCATAATGGAATTCCTTTGGATGGGTTTTTCTCAGAGTTGGGGTTTTCCTAAGGTTAATATGGTGTTATTGTTGGAGTCACGATTGCCTTTACACCAAAACCCGCAGGTGTTAGTAAATAGACACATCGCTAGATTTAAGCACACGCCACGAAACACACGAGGAGCGTTTACCTTCTACATTGCCATTAACGGGGAGCACAACAATCTCCCCCCTCAATGCGAGCCAGGTGTATTTCGAACTTGAGACCTTTGGCTCTGATACCACTTGTTGGAGTCACGATTACCGTTACACCAAAACCCGCAGGTGTTAGTAAACAAACACATCGCTAGATTTAAGCACATGCCATGAAACACACGGGGAGCATTGACCTTCTACACTGCCATTAATGGGGGAGCGCAATAGTTATGTTTGCATTTTTATGACTGTTACTATGTTAATGTTTTACTTCTCAGTAGTTTTCTGCATTCATGATCCTCTAGAAGCTCTCTTGTGTTACTTCTTTTAGAAGACCATATTATTTTTAATAGATCCACTTCTAAGACTACTCCTCATAACTCTCCTACAATTATTAGACTAAAAGTTGGGGTTGATGGTAACTTTGTTGATGATTCATTTCAATCCATACTTATTGAAGTATCCTCTTATAATTATCATTCCTTTCCTTCGTTATATAAACAAAGAAATGAGAGTATTTCTTAGTAGATTAGAATATCAATGATGTCACTCTTTCAATTGATTCACATTTCAATAATGGAACACCTCTTCTAGATGAGTACATTAGTTATGATGATGACTTCTTAATGGACTCATCTACTTCTACTACTTTGGCTCTAACTTGACTAAGGCCTATGCCTAAGGGGCCCATATCCACTCTTACATATGTTGTTGATTTTCTTGTAAGTCCATCGAAGCATCTTTGAAATCATCCTCCATCTCAAGCCCTTCTTTTCATCAGTGTTTTTCCCCTGACATACCCACTCATCCACCTATAACTCTTTGGAAAACAATTGACGCT
The DNA here is from genome assembly GCA_000404065.3 of Pinus taeda. NCBI lineage: Eukaryota > Viridiplantae > Streptophyta > Pinopsida > Pinales > Pinaceae > Pinus > Pinus taeda. Next base: position 16,998 of record APFE031052543.1, read on the forward strand.
AACTGGGAACTCACTAGAACAATGAGAGATTGTCATGAACATCTATTATGACTTATGTATTTCCCTCTATTCAACATTATGATAGGGGGTATTGTGATGATATAATTTTTCCTCTATGGCCCCTTGTTAACTTAAAGGGAGATGATAGACTTATGGGTCTAATATTTACTTAAGGACATGAGATGGACTTGCTATAGTTATATGGCCACGCGACTAAATTTGTGTTACACTTTATTTGGATATTTCAGACTATAATTGATCTAGTAAAACCACTTGGGGATTTCATCATACCTCTTTGATGGTATATAGAAACACCACATGTCAATTTATTTTTCATATGTATGTATTGCACTCTCTTTTGTTGTTATAGTTCTTTGGTTATGATTACGTGTCTCTCTCTTTGGTGTACCTATGATTATGACTATAGCTCTTTTTCTCTATGTTATTTTCTTCTCTCTTGCTAATGCACTAATGTCTACTTTCTAACACTCTAGTGATGATTTATTTTTGTTGTTTTATATTTTTATGAACAATTTATAGTTTTATGGTTGGTTCACCATTGATAAAATATTTCTTGTGAGTCTAAACATGTTGACATAAAAACCCAACCTTGTTTAGGATAACATATACAAAAATACATCTTGGGGAACGTATCAATCTGTAATGTGCTTATTGGATTCCAAGAGTATTAGTAATTTATTTTGTCTTTCTCATATGATCAATACATGTGAAATTGGATTGAAATTGGTATGAGAATGAATGTCCCACGTCATAAAGATATAATCCAAATTATTTGAACCTAGTCTCAAGGGAAATTTTCATCCAAACTTGGTGTCCAACTTTAGTGTATGCTACCTAGGTTTGTAATTTAAATAATCTTATTGGAGAGAGCTAAAAAATAAAAATAAAAAGACAACAAAAAATTCAATCCTCCCAAAATTTCCTAATTAAAAATGGATTAGCAAGTCTCTAAGCTATTTTAGCAAATTATTTCTCTTGTAAGGATACACAATGTCTCTAGCAAGATAAATCCAAATTGGTAATTTGGGGTACCTCACTCCATGTTTTTTCCTTTCCTCCTTTAGATATCACCTAATTTATTGTGGACACTTTCCATCTATCGCTTTCTAAAACTGAACTTTGATAAGGATTCTCAATTCAACCTAGTACATGCTACATTTGACAACCGAACAATGAATCAAATGAGGGATCTAATCATTTATCATGAAAATAACTCTGGTGTGCCCACAAAAAACTTGTTCAAATATTCTATCTCTTGATTTTTTGCTTGAGCATGCTCAATTTCTATATATTTAATTAGGGTGACCTTGAATTATCATTGAAAAATTGAACCAAATTATTCTTGGGAAAGAGATTGGGAATCTCCATTCAATTGAATAATACTTCCCTCATTTAAAAGAATGCATTATATGCTCCATTATTTTTTTGACTATTAGAACATGTCATATTTAATAAATTTGAAATACTTTGTCCAACATTAGCACACACTTGGATTTAAGTGAAACAATGTATGAAAAATAGAGGATTTTGAGAACCTAAAGCATGTCCCCAATTCCATTAACCAACTATGCATTAAGGATCATGAGTATCCAAAGAGAAACAATCTATGTGATTATTAGATGATGGAATGCTACTGTCTATTTCTAATTCTTATGATGATGTAGTGGATACTTTTTTTTTTTTTGTAAATTAGACTAATTCTATTAAAAAGAGAAGAGTATAGTACAATCAAGCTTGCATGCAAGCGAAGCAGAAAAGCAAGGGGGCCCAAGGAAATAGGCACCACCTTGCTCCTTGGCTAAGAACCAGGAGAAGGCTAAAGAGAACATGGAATAACAAAGAACCGGAACTAAGTAGAGAGAACTACCCTGAGGGGATTGTTACTGTCACACGACTTTTTTTTCCTTTGTTCTTGCTTACTTTGACCCATTCAGTGGAATTTGGCTGAGCCGAAACAAGTTGAAGACTGTTCTGCCCTGGCGGCGGAAAATCCTTCTCAGAATCTGAGGAAGAAGTGAAATGAGAACGTTTCTGGGAAATCTGAGAGACGGAGGGGTTTGCCGGATCATCCAAGGGAGCATCCAGCGGAATCTCAGCGTTCAGTC
>APFE031052543.1:35276-61540 GCA_000404065.3 Pinus taeda
AATAATAATATAAATCCACAAAAATAACAATAGAGGGATTCTATGGGGCACAGTAATAACAATATGGGGGCAATAGGGACACAACAATATTAATAAGGGGTACAACTACCATAGTAATGGGGTAATAACTAGTATTATAGGGACCCAACAGTGGCCAAAAAATAGAATGATCAAATGGAAAATCTGAATGCACCAACAAATTTGTGGTGTCAAATAGGGTAAAATTAACTGTCAAATTTCTGAATTATGACAAAGTGAGAATCTAGGGCTTAAGGAATCTTTTAGATTCCCCCTAGATTCCTCAAGATTCCCTCCTCCGGGTCATCTGAAGATATATTGCTTAGATCAAAATTCTAACTGTGCCATCAGGTTTGTGTTGCTGAGAGGTGTAAGATTGACATAAAGTTTGTCCAATTTGGACACTGGCAAAATTTGGCCCTCCTGAGAATTTGGCTCAATCATGGTTCTGCCTATGCTTTTCCAGGATCATGGTTTTACCTGAAAATTTGATAAAAAAATTTCTGCCTCGATTTCCATGCTGCATTTTGCCTCTAGGAATTGTGTCATGGTTCAATTCTCCGGTCCATACCTTCGTTCTCAAATCCACCTCCGTTCTCCCCTCGGTCACACTGAAAGACAGGTTTATATATTAAACTGGTGGCAGAGTAAACAACAAAGGCTGTTTGGCCGGTTGGTTAGGGTGGATGGTTTGAGGCATGGAGGTCAAGGGATCAAATACCAACCCCTCCAAATATACGTGTGGTTTATTTTATCGTTTTGGCACGTATTAATTTTGGGCACGGATTTGTTTGTTTGTAGCCAACATTAAAATATGCGTTGTTGGTTTGTGTGTGAAATGGGTCATGGAGGTGTTTGGTTTGTTAAGTGGGGCCACTGCATGGTGGAGGGCCGGCCCACATGGCTGGCGTGGGTTCGATAGCTGCCAGCCTTCGAATTCTTGGTTTTCATTGCATGGTGGTTGGGTGTTGGGGTGTGGGGCTAGTCCACTGTAGGTGGCCCGCCCACCCCAAATTTATACAATATGCAATATAGTTGGAGGTTGGTTGGGGGCTGACGGGGGTCATGACCCATTGGCCATATTTAAATAAAACTTTGTTTTAAGTCCTGGTAGGGGTGGTGGCCCGCTACCCATTTAATATTTATTTATTTATTTATTTTTTATTTATTTATTTATTTATTTATTTTATTTTTTTATGTTATAAAAAAATAATTAGGCATTTTGAAAATTCGGAAAATTGACTGAAGGAGTCAATTTAAGTAGGCCACAAATTCGCCCGAAATCTGGCCTAGTTTGGCCGGAATTCGGTGGCCAGGTTTTGTCCAAATTGCTACCTCCTTAAGCGTACTCAATCACGCAAGTCAACCCTGAAATTTGACTACTCCTAACTTTTGCATACAGACTTGGTTTGACGATCCGTTCACACCACCGTGATCACGACGACGAGATATTCAACATGAACCTAGTTCAAGCAGAATCCAAATATTTTGATTTTTGACCCTTTCTGAGTCCTCTGGGACTTCTTGTGTCTAGAGCCACTTGGTTCACCCATGGTACATAAAATAAAAACTAGCATTGTGAACATTGTGAGAAATATGGTCACAAAAAGAACCATTATTGGGAATTACATCTCAAGCTTATTCCCAAATCCTAGGTTAGATATAAATTCTAGAAAATCAAAATGTCTAGGATCAATATATAAAAGGAAGATTGAACATTGATGAAAGGGTTTCTTTAATGGATAAATAAATTGCTATTGACATTGAAAGTATAATATCACTACAAATCCCCCATTAAAGTGTGGAAGTCAATTTTTTTCCTTAAGAAAAGGTGCTTAGACACAATGTAGGTACATCCATTCTATGTGAAGATACAAATGAAAAGCACAATGGTAACATCCATCATTGATTCTATTAATTAGAAGAACTTGGATTTTGAAACACTAGGACTAAAAACCATTGAATATTCTAAACCTTATCCTTTGGCATGGCTATACAATGATGGTAAGCTACAAGTCACTCACTAGTGTAAGTTGAAATTGTGTATTTCATATCAATTATGGATGGTTTAGAGTATGATTTTATGTCATTAGAACATATGAATTTGTCACTATGATCCCTTATCTATGGTATAGAGATGTTATTTTCTTGAGAAGAGAAAACAAATGAAGGTGAAAAAAAGAAGGGAAATCCAACAACCACAAGGGTAAGATCACAATATCCTTAATTTTGCTAATTAGGTTAAGATATTGATTAATAATAGTAAGAAATGTGTAGTGCTAATAATGATTCTCAAGGAATATTAAACTATAGATGTAGAGGATGGAGATGATATAATAGTCGACCATAACAATGAATTGGGTTTACTTCTATGTAAGTATGAATCATTCATGTTAAAACCAAAGGGGTTTCCACCTACAAGGCTAATAAAGTATGAGATTCAATTGCTATGAGAGTCACCATTAACAAACCTTGACTTCTATTGAAATTTTCTTATGGAGGGTGACGAGGTACAGAGGTAGATACAAGAATTGTTGGATAAAGGGGTTATTAAGTCTAGTGTGTCCCCTTGTAGGTATTTGATTGTGTTGGCTCCAAATAAATATGGATCTTGGAAAATGTGTCTCAATTTTAGAGCACTCCACAGGATCATAATCAAGAATCGTTATCCTTTTCTAAGGCTTGGATACTTGCTAGAATAGTTGCAAGGATCAAAGTATTTTTCCAAGTTATAGTTTGGGATACAATTCGGTAAGGATTAATAAGGAGCATATTTGGAAGGCTACTTTTCACACAAATGAGGTGTTGTTTGAATGGTTGTTAATAACATTTGGGATTAGTAACACATCAATCACATTTATGAGGTTCATGAATGGAATTATTAGACCCTTCATTGACTCCTTTATATTTTTTTATATGGATGACACATTAGTCTACACTAGGACTTGAGAGGAACACTCTAGTCATTTGAGACAAATATTAGAAACACTCAAGAAGAAATAATTTTTCAAATATGCATTTATTTAAATAACACTCAAGTTAAGTGGATATCCATTAATAAATGTCACAATTAAAGACTACACCATTTAAAAGTGGCCTAGGTATCCCATAAATATCACATAAGTAAAAAGTTGTATAAGTTCTTGTATGTACTTTTATAACTTCTTTCACATTTCATAATCATTCTAGAACATTTACATTCCGTAAAAAGAGAAGAGATTAATTATTTGGATGAAGGAACAATAAATTCTCTTTAATATCTTAAATAATAACATTTTTGAAGCAACTTAATTAGGTCTTCCAATGTTGTAGAATCTTTTTGAGATTGATGTTGATGCATTTGGCTATGCTATGGGGATAGTTCTTGTAACACCCTCATCCCACAACTACTCAAGTAACCATCAGATCATGATAAATATGCGATGAGAGGCCACTATAATGGGATTCAACCTCCTATGTGACCTTAAGGAAGTGGGATTGACAAAAACAAACCACACAGGCCATCCACATCAGCAACAGAATTCCCAAGAGCCATCCCAACTACTTAGGTAACCAACCCCTAAGACCAACTAAAGTTTTAGTGCATCAAACACTTGGATTCTCCCTTGATATGGATAAGGGTCCATCTAGGAGGCTCCATACGCTCCCACAACATGGGTATGCATGCATTTGGGGACTTTTCTCCTCATACCTGTGCCCATGACTCCGATATTTACACCACTTTTTTAGGCCCAAATCCTAGGTTACTACCCAGAACTAAATGATAGGTTCAAAAATAAATTTACACCATAGAAAAATGGTACATTTGCAAAAACATTGACAAGGCCTAGATTGGACCCTTACTAACCATGACAGGAATTTCATCAAACAATGTCACAAAAATGTATACATGTTTAAACAACATATTGAAGTCTATGGGTCTCATACTTATCTGAGAATTGCTAAGAAGGGTTGTTCCCTTATATCATTAGCTTCATTATCATCTATTTGGTCATAGATACATTGTTCATTCATTTAAAAATAAAAACATGAGGAGAGCCACACATCTTCACTGTCATAATACATGCTTATAACCAAAATAATAACAACATAAATATAGAAGATACATCAGCCATAGAATCCACATATAAGCCAGTACATTTACACATACGATATGAAGGAAAAAACCTCTTATTAATGAATACAAAGCCAACTCGATATGGGACTATGACGTTCCATCCGATGATAGATTGGTTGAGCCAAATCTCTCTTCAGCAAATCACACCCATGTCATATTCCAAGCATGAATGTGGGACTCAAACTAAAAGAAGAATCTAGGGCATCTTGAGGCTAAACCACCTCACCGTCATCATTAGAAACCAAGCTTTATTGTAATCCACACTTTATCACTAGGCCAAAACAATAAACATGTAATAACAGTCTTTACCATGATCTCCACCAGATCATTGGGCCAAAACAAGCATGGATGCCAATGAATTTATTCACCTACGACATGAGGAATTTTCCTATCTCCTAGTCTTTTAGGCTTTACCGCAATCCACATCGGATCAATAGGCCCTAAAATGAGACCCCACTCTCGAGGCTTTACTGCATATCCCATCTCGGGATCACTAGGCTTGATGGAGAGCACCCACCTCTAATATTTACCAAATATCTCATCATTTACTAATCGAGGATTCCTAGGCCCACCGAGGCAACATAAAATCTGGGCTTACCACAACCCACAATCTGGTTCAGGGGTTACTAGGCCATGTGTTCTATTATTTAGAGATCCACCTCACTCAGCTTTGAATCCATCTGGCAATCCAACTCAAGAAAAACATGAGAACCCAATCAAACCATGACTATTTGGAAATGACAAGGTTAGGCTAAAAACATTGTCACACCTGGAAAAACCCATGCCATGACAGCAAAGAACCACATGCAATACCATGCATTCCCAATCTAGCAAGGAAAACACACATGAAAATCTATACTTGCAAAGAATCTTGTTATAGCTACTTTATCCTACTCTTCCTTGCTTGCTTCTTCCTTCCTCTTGCCTTCTTTGCCTTTCTTGATCCAATGCCAAAGTTCACCAAGAAAACTTTAAGTTTCCAAGAGTGAATGAGAGAGAGAGAGAATAGTGAGAGAGCTCCAAAACTGAACTAACAAAAGGTACCAACTAATCCTCAGAAGCCTTTTTATCAATTAGGCCTTTGTTTTCTCATTTTCCATTATTTTCCTTCATTGTTGTCCTCACATGCAACCTATGACCTTTCACCTTCCTTTTCTCCTAATTTCCATTATTTTCATAAATAAATGTGCCAAAAATGCCATTTTTCCTTTCCAAAGCCTTAGCCATTGCCTTTCAAAATTTCATTAGCCATAATAAACCTATGAACACCCACACTAGGATGTCTTGCCCAACATTAAGCTTGGAATAAGTGTTCAATCAACCGTGGTTATTATATTTCCTTTTTTGACATTTATTACATGGAATTTTCACTAGGGCTATTACAGAACCCTCTCCCTTGGGGGACGTCATCCTCGGTGTTCAACCATACCTATACCTCACCAAAACGTTGAAAAGAAAACATACTACCCATGGAGCTTTATAACATAACTTGATGCAGTATGTACAATGATCACCCTATTGAAAAGAAAACCAACATGACAACATAACAACATGAATACTATAATGACATGACACCCATACTGCTTATTGGAGCTTTATAACTTAGCTCATGATGGTATTTACATCCACATACATATGTACATATACCAAACATCACCAAAACATGTACCAAAAACATATACCAAAGACATATACCAAAACATCCACTCAACCAACGAATAAGGAAGGATACATATCCTGCATCTAATCTGCCATCTGCCATGTAGCTTCATTGGGCCCAAAGTTCTTCCACTGCACTTTAACCTACTCAATTGCTTGGTTCCAAATCATGACCACATTTTTTTGCATTATACACTAAGGTTTCAACTGGAATTCTCCATCTAGATCCACCTACAATACAAACCAGTCAATCACATGATCAACCTCTTTAACATACTTCTTAAGCAATGACACATGAAAAACATTATGGAATTTCGTTGTTAAAAGAAGTGCAAGTCAATAGGCTACTAGTTCGATCCTCTTAATAATATTCAAAGGTCCATAAAACCGGGGTGCCAAATTGGCACATGATCCAATCCCTAATGAGCTCTTCTTTGGTTTGATGTGCAGGTACACCTGTTACCCAACCTGAAACTCCTTCAACAACCTATTCCAATATGCATAACTCTTCTTCCTATCTTGTGCTAGTTTCAAATTCTTATTGATTATTTTCATTTTTCACTCCATGCTTGCCAACATATCCAGACTGATCAAAACCCTATTAACTAGATCACTCCAACTGTACAACTCCACCCATACAATGCCTCAAATAGACCCATATTTAAATATTCTTGATACCCATTGTTGTAAGATAAATCTATCAATGGAAGATACTCTTTCCACTTTCATTGTGGACACATCACGTACATCATCAACATGTCCTCCAATACCACTCTGGTACCACTCTTAGTCTATCCATCTATATGTGGTTGACAAGTTGTACTGAAGGCTAACTCTATGCCCGAACCTACAAAGAACTTCTACCAAAACTTGGAAGTGAACTTTACATCCCTATTTGACAGAATGTTCATTGGAAAATCGTGCAACCTAACCACATCTCTAATCAATACTTGTGCTACATCCCTAACTAAGAATGTAGACTTCACTCGAATGAAGTGAGAAAAAATTTCAACCTGTCCACAACAACCATGATGGAATCATGATTTCGAGATGTCTTGGGAAAACCTATGATGAAAATCCATGGAAATGACCTCCCATTTCCACTCTGGAATTGCAATCGGCTGTAGTAGTCCACCTGAATGCTTACACTTTTCCATCACTTGATGAAAATCCAAATGCCTAGCCACAAACTTTACTACATCCTTCTCCAAATTTGGCTAATAAAATTTCTTAATTGCAACCGATGTCTTCTGATAATTTGGGTGACCTGAATATGGTTTCACATGAAGCTCCCTCAAGATCACCTTTTTGAGCTCACTGCTATCTGGCACATATATCTTGTTTCTAACCTGACCAGTCCATCCACTGTAAGACAATAGTCTACATCTTGTGCACCTATACCTGCACCTGTACCTGTACATGTACCACTAATTGTACTTGTACTTGTACCTATAGTCTACTGTAACCTGTGCATAAGCTCTCTATACCTATCATCCTGTTGACCTGCCTGCAAGATCCTATCCTCTAGATCTACCCCATAGGAACTCATAGCTACTATATGATTCACTTGTATCTGCCTACTAAGAGCACCCGCATCCCTGCTCTCTTTTCTTTTGATGTACCTAATCTTGAAATCAAACTCATTGATTGTGGGAAATCATCTAGCTTGTCTGGCATTCAGATTTGGCTAATAAATTATATATCTCAATCCACTATGATCACTCATCAATATAAACCTCCAGCTAAGAAGATAGTGCCTCCACATCTTCAATGCATGGATGATCATTGTTAGCTCAATATCATGCGTTGGATAGTTCCTTTCGTGCCCATTCAGTATTTGTGACTCATAGCACACTATCTATCCTTCCTGCATAAGGACTCCACCAATTCCTCTCTTGTAAGTGTATGTACATATTACAAACTCTTTGTCAGAGTTTGCAATCTTTAACACTGGATCATGTGTCAACAACTGCTTAAGCTGCTAAAAACTGACATCACACTCCTTTGTCCATTCAAACTTCTTACCTTTCCTCTGCAATGTTGTAATATGGTAAGCAATTTATGAGAAGTTCCCGATGAACCTCCTGTAATAACCTACCAATCCCATGAAGGATCTCACGTTATCTACATTCCTAGGAGTTTCCCACTCCATGATGGTTCTTATCTTTTTTGGATCTATTGCTATTCCCTCCTTGGAGACAACATGTCCCAAGTAATGCACCTTTGTCTGAAAGAAGCTAAAATTGCTACGCTTGGCATATAACTGATGTTCTCTTAGCAATCTCAACACTACTGCTAAATGCTCGACATGCTCTTCCTCACTTGTAGAATATACCAATATTTCATCAATGAAAACAATAACAAACTTATCCAAATACATATGCAACACAATATTCATCAAACACATAAATGTAGTTGGGCATTAGTCAAACCGAATGGAACTACAAGAAACTCGTAATGCCCATACCTGGTCCAAAAAGTTGTCTTGTAAATTTCCTCCTCCTTAATGCGTACCTGATGATATATGGATCTCATATCAATCTTTGAGGAAACTGTTGCTCCCTTAAGCTGATCAAATAAGTAATCAATCCTTGATAATAGATACTTGTTCTTGATGGTCACTTTATTCAACTGCTTGTAGTCAATGCATAGTTTGAGAGTGCCATCATTCTTCTTCACAAACAATACTGGTGCGCCCCATGGAAATACACTTGGCCTAATGTATCCTTTGTCAAGCATCTCTTTTAGCTATAACTTTAACTCAACCAACTTAGGTGTGCTCATCCTCTAAGGTGCTTTTGATGTTGGAGCTACCCTTGGTACCAACTCAATAGAAAATTCTACTTCCCCGTGAGGTGGAAACTTTGAAATATCTGCGGGAAACACATCCTAAAGCTTTTGTAGAATTGGGTACTTGCTTAAAGCATCCACATCCTCATACTTCCTTACCTTTGTCGCTAGAAATATGCACTGAAAATAACACACATCCTTTTCTACAACTGTGCTTTTCTTGCATAGTTGTCACCATCCTAGCTGATGTGGGTTTCTTTTTTCCCTGTAAGACTCTTGGTTCCCCATTGTCATCTAATCATTCAATGGATTTGTCATAAGAATCCACCTTGGTCCTATCAAGGTATACCCAATCCATACCAAATAACATACTATATGATCCCAAAAAAAATACATTCAAGAGCATTGAGGTAGGCATACCATTTAAACCAAATGTACAAGCTTTTACCCAACGATGAACTCATTTCTTTGTACCTGTAGACAACTGTGCTAACCAAGATTCTGCATGCAATTCTTTATTCAAACCACACCTATCCACCAAGTTAGGACTAACATAATTATAATTATGTCTAGGGTTAATCAAATAGAAACAACTTGATCACAAAGCTTACCATCCATTTCAATGATAGATGCCTGATGATTTCCATGCCTATTATCCAGTGTTGTGTAGATACGATGATCCATGTATCTTTTTCTTATAGATGTATTAAAGAATCACATGTAGAAATTGGAGCTCAACCATAGAAATCTAATGTGCACATGAGAGAAGAAGAAGAAACACATAAGAGCATGAAAAGAAGACAACAAGACTTGATAATGGAGTTCGTCCAACTTGGACTACGTCTCCAGGCCCTGCTCGATCAATGGGGAGGCCTTCATTCATTAATTGGCATGAAAAAGAAGAATGCAATCATCAGTGAGAAAAAAGGATTCTTATACCTCCATTCTGGAAGATGGTTGAGAAATGGAGAACTCCAATGGAGAAATGGATAGCGCCATTGTGTTCGTGGCATCGAGAAGGGCTAAAACCGTATAAAATTTGTCAAATCTGGGCAAAATGGACTTTCACCTCTCTTGCAAGCTTCTGCCTCGAACTACGTGAAAAATCATGCCTCCTGCACTTTTCCATGTTCATCGAGTTTTATAATCATTTCTTATGTTATAGGGACACTTAAATCGGGGGTCTGTTTGTTTATAATAGAGATTGTTTGAACAAAACCATGAAATAGCTCTTTTCATTCAAACAAACAATACATGGGAAAAACAAGAAAATCCAACCACAAAACTTAAAATCTGGATCTCAAATTTCATGGAATCTGCCTTAATCTCTGGTCAGGTCTGCGTTTAGTCGTCATATCACATCGCATAGGCAGATTGGCCAAAAACCCCAAATACACGGGATAACACAGAAAATCTGAAAAACCAGACTTCAAATTTTATAGAGTCGGGTCTATAATCCCGTCGAGTTCAACCCTTATTGGCACATTGGTATCGCAATCACATTGCTCCTGGCATCAAGGATAATCGATTAAATCTGGATCATTGATCTGTTCCTTGATCGGACGGTCAATATCACATCGCAAGTCGCCATCGCATCGGCCCTTTATGTCAGGGATCACCAATCTCCGGACTGCCAATTAAATCATGTCCATTGATCTCTTTTCCCATCCGACGATTAAGATTGCATGCCGCGGATTGGCATATCGCATTTGCTATGGACTAGGGGTTCTTCCTTTGTACCAAGGCATACGCTGATGCCGATCGCCGACATCGATAATTGCAATCACTTCATCGCTCTGCCTGGGGTCTCGACATCGCATGTGAGTCTATCTCCGATGCGATAAGTTGAAGGTTGCAGTCTGAGATCCCTGTTGCCTCCGCTTTAAGTCCTCCACTCAAATTTTTCGATGCGATTTTTCCTTTATTAAGGCGTTAAGCCCATTTTTAGAAGAAATGCCTCCTTTTTCAAAGGAATAAAGGCAACTTCTTTTTGCGATAACTCCATCATCTAAAGTCCATTTTAGCCCATTCAAGTTGCAGTAGATTCATAATGAAAAGATCTATGCAATGGTACTATTTCTAGGGGCATCCTTGGACTTTCACTTTCCTTTGTTTCCTGTAAGTCAACCCAAAACTTTGATTGCTTCTATCTCCTTTGTTCGGACTCAGATTGGAGTGTCGTTCACACCATTTGAATCAGGGCAACAAGTACTTCAATATGATGTCAAGATAATTGCCTTTCTGCCACTTTGAATTTTGAGCTTTTCCCATGCCACAGTGTCTGAAGATCTACCTGGATCAATACTCCCCACTAAAGATCTTTTGGACCCCAAAAGCATTAGCATGCTATGTCAATCCACACTTTCAATAATCTGCACGTGGAACCGATATATTCTTGCAATCATGCACACCACACATGACTCAACAACCCTTCCTTGCCAAGAGTTCATAACACACACTCATTAGCTAAGGATTACATAAAAAGTAATTAATGCCTCAAATGCTAATAAGGAAAGGCTAAAATATCATGTTGCATCTTTGAAGTGATGGGAAACACACCATCATTTTTTTACATTTACTTGCAACGTATGATTTACAATGATGGCCATAACAAGCTACTACCCCTAAAAAACTAGCTTAATAAAGCAGACCACCATGAATGGGGTGGATTTATCTGTTGAACATGTTCACCTTTCAGTTCCTCTAGCGATTTTTCCAGAGTATGGAGGATCGAACACGAGGTTTGTTGGTGCCCCTCTTGGTTGTAATGACTACAATGATTCTTTCTCCTCAAGACTTTCGGGGCTGCCTTGGGGCGCTTTCCCCTAGTGTTCATTCGATAAGTGTTCATGGAGCCTTCACTATCACTGGACTGTGAGGAAGGGATTTCATCATCTGTTGTTGGTTGGTTACTAGCTATATTGGAGCTTTCCCCCAGCTCCTTTTTGGTGTATCCGAGTTCTGCATGGTGCAACAATTCCTTGACTTTGATGGGGTTTATGATGCCTTGGCCTTTGATGCCAAGGCCCTTTCCTTGATATCCCATTTCCTTCATAAGTTTGGATCCAATCCCCATAGTATGTTTTTCAAAGGTAGCAAATTCATCATTATGAAAATCATATGAAATCAGAGAATCGCTTTTTATCTCCAGATGGCTATGTTGCAACTTCTCCAAGGACGTGTCCTTGGCTTGCAATTGGCATGGTAATCTTTGGTTCTCTTCCCTTTCCTCCTGTAGAAGCCTCCTTATCTCATTATTCTCTTCTTGGGTGTGGTGGTTGATATCCTCAAGTTTTTGCAATCCTGTTGTGGGGAGTGCCATTTTAGTTACGTCGGTTGAAATCCTTGATTCAATGCCAGAATCAAACCCCAAATCTATGGGTCCTCCTACCGCGATCCCAAGGGCTGCAAACTTCGGCTCGTCAGCGGAGTTGGACCCAAAGTCAATGGGCCTACCCCATGCAAATCTTGTAGATGTGACCTTCTCATCTTCCTCTGACTCAGAATCTTGGCTTTGCCACACAGTGGCGATGGCCTTTTGCTTCCCCTTTCTGTCATTCCTCTTAGGTCTCAGCTCAGGGTGCAGCTTCCAACAATTCTCTTCATCATGCCCCTCTTTCTCACAATGTGTGCAAGAGGGAATTGCTCCCCTTCTCTTGGTTGTCGTGGTTCTCTTTGATTTGTCATCTTTTCCATGTGTTCCTCTGTTTTCCAGATGAATGGCCTTTACATTGGCCGAGTCAATGGTAGTAGGTTCAAACAGTAATAATGAATGCCTAATGTAACTATGTAATGATCCAATATACTTAGTCACTACTTCAGGTGTATCAAGTGCAATACCCAAATTAAGTGCTTGCTTCCTAAACTCCTCTGTAAAACTTTGAACATCTTGACCTTTGCCTTGCCTTAAATACTGCTAATTCATTAATGCTTTTTGCTTGTAACCCAAGGGATAAAATTGTTCCTTTAATGTAGAAATGAAATCAGGCCATGAGGAAAGAAGGTTACCCACATTCTTACTGCTTTACAATCTACTCTCCCACTAGATGAGAGCAGTGTTGCTCTATCGTAGAGAGGCCAGCTGAATCTTTGGCTTATCCTCCACGATCTGTTGAATCTTGCAATAGATCTCAATCTGCCTAATACAACTATTAAGCTTTTCTGCATTACTTTCACCATTAAACATGGGAAGATCAAATTTGACATCTAATTTAAAGAAAGGTTTCTTGTGTGCATCCCTTGAATTCCTATGATGATGGTGATAGGAGGAAGAAGAACTTTCACTTGTGGAAGGAGAACGAGGTGGATCTCCTCCATCATCTCCATGCACTGAACCTTGCTCTTTTGGAGTTTTTTTCTCTGCACTCTCAAGTTTTTCAAGCCTTGAGAACAACTTCTCAACACAATCTTCCATTGTATATAAAGTCTTGTGGAAGTTTACTTCCTCTTCATAACAAGCCTCATCATCTACCATGTTTCTCCTTCGATGTGCACGCCCCACTTCAGGATCGAAAGGCTCTAGTTTCCCTTCGCCTCTTCGGAGCCTGTTTCTTGTTAGCATAAAAACATGCAATTCACATCTAAAAAGACCTGCTCTGACACCACTTGATCCAGGAATCTTTTGCTTATAGATGTATTAAAAAATCACATGTAGAAACTATAGCTCAACCATAGAAATCTAATATGCACATGAGAGAAGAAGAAGAAACACATAAGAGCATGAAAAAATGAGAACAAGACTTGATAACGGAGTTCGTCCAACTTGGACTATGTCTCTGGGGCCCTGCTTGATGAATGGGGAGGCCTTCATTCATTAATTGGCATGAAAAAGAAGAATACAATCATCAGTTACAAAAAAGGAGTCTTATACCTCCATTCTGGAATATGGCTGAGAAATGGAGAACTCAGATGTAGAAATGGATAGCACCATTGTGTTCGTGGCATCAAGAAGGGCTGAAACCATATAAAATTTGTCAAATCTGGGCAAAATGGACTTTTGCCCCTCCTCCAAGCTTTTGCCTCAAACTACGTGCAAAATCCTCCCTCCTGCACTTTTCCATGTTTATCAAGTTTTATAATCATTTCTTCTATTATAGGGATGCTTAAATCGGGGGTCTGTTCGTTTATAATAGGGATTGTTCGAACAAGACCCCGAAATAGTTCTTTTCATTCAAACAAACAATACATGGGAAAAACAAGAGAATCTGACCACAAAGCTTAAAAGGCGCATCTCAAATTTCATGAAATCTGCCTTAGTCTCCGGTCGGGTGCACGTTTAGCTAGCATATCACATCACATAGGTGGATTGGCCAAAAACCCCAAATACAAGGGATAACATAGAAAATCTGAAAAATCAGACTTCAAATTTTATAGAATTAGGTCTATAATCCCGTTGGGTCTGGCCCTTATCGGCACATCGCTATCACAATCGCATTGTCCCTGGCATCAAGGATTGCCAATCGCTGATTAAATCTAGACCGTTGATCTGTTCCTTGATTGGACGGTCAATATCGCGTCGCAGGTCATTATTGCATCGGCCCTTTATGTCAGGGATCACCGATCTCTTGACCACTAATTAAATGTTGGTCGTTGATCTCTTTTCTGATCTAATGGCTGAGATCACACGCCGTGGATCTTCATATCACATTCGCTATGGCCCAGGGGTTCTTCCTTTGTACCAAGGCATACGCTGATGCCGATCGCCGACAACGATAATCGTAATTGCTTCATCGCTCTGCCTGGGGTCTCGACATTGCATGCGGTCTATCTCCAATGCGATAAGTTGGAGGTCGCAGTCGGGGATCCCTGCCGTCTCTACTTTAAGTCCTCCGCCCAACCCTTCCAATGCGATTTTTCATTTATTAAGGCCTTAAGCCCATTTTTAGAAGAAATGCCTCCTTTTTCAAAGGAACAAAGGCAACTTCTTTTTGCGATAACTCCATCATCTGAAGTCCATTTTAGCCCATTCAAGTTGCAGTAGATCCAAAATGAAAAGATCTACTCAGTGGAACTATTTCCAAGAGCATCCTTGGACTTTCATTTTCCTTTGTTTCCTGCAAGTCAACCTAGAACTTTGACTGCTTCTATCTCCATCGTTCAGACTCGAATTGGAGTGTCGTTCACACTATTGGAATCAAGGTGACGATTACTTAAATCTAATGTCAAGATAATTTCCTTTCTACCATTTTGAATTTTGAGCTTTTCCCATGACATAGCGTCTGAAGATCCACCCAAATCATTGAGGAACTCTCTAACCAATATCCCCAAGAATCTGTGCCTCTTGTGCACTATAGATTTGAGGCCTACCACCCCGATTATGTGGAAACTATCTCTTAAGGTGTTCCTTACCACATGTATAACACTCCAACCGTCCAGTACCATCACTTCTATTCTGCTGTTGTGACCCATGTTCCTATCTAGGTGCATTTAACTTCTTTTGTGGTGCCACATTCTATTTCTCTTCTGCATTCTGAGGCTTTGTTATTTTTTGTTGTCATTTACCTTTACCTTTATCTTTCCCTTTCCATTTTTGTTGTGATTCATTCTTATTCTTTGACTGCATATAACAATGCTTCAATTTCCCAATAACTTCCTCAAGTGATCGAGGCTCATCATACTCAATATGATCTCTAAATTCTAATGGAAAATCAATGAAAAATCATTGAACTTTAGCCTTCTCATCTTTAATATATGGTACGTACCTCAATAGCTCCAGGAACTTAGTCATGTACTATTCATTTGTCACCGATCCCATATTTAGCTCATAGAATTATTTGGCCTTATTGTGTAGTACCTTTCTGACAAGTACTTCTTCCTCAAAAGCCTCTTGAACTCATGCCAATTCAAGTCCTTCATCTTGATGTCTCTGACCCACTTCACATCTTCTCACTAGATATCTTCTTACCTCTGACGCTGAATATTGTTGAAATGTGGCAACAAGAATATTCCAATTTTAATTTGTCCTTGAATTAAAATTTGAATTTAGTCTCACCATCTGCTTGAAAAAATAATTAATTAATTCATCTTGGATTAATTAGTTGGAGAAATTCAAGCTAGAATTCTTTGTGAAGTCATGCAACATTTATCCCTTAAATTAAAGGGATTATCCCTTAATTAAGGAGATAAGGATGAGTTATAATTGAGTTGTAATTAATTAGCTCAGTGAATTGAGTTATTTCCAATTAAATTAGTTCCAAACAATTTGAGGAACTAATTGTGAGTTCAGTCAGTTAATGCATGCATGCAACAAACTAGTGTACTTTAGATAACTGAAGATTCTCTCATAAATAACTCATGCATGTCTATTCATAGAAAGACCCAATTGAGATTAAAGACAGGGACAATGTACTATCAGTTGCAAGAATTTTCCTATAAGAAAATATCTTGCATGTAGAAGGAATTCATTCCTTGAGATTTGCGCAGTTTTATAGGGTGTAAGATCAATGTGAGTGATCAGTGTTACACTTGGTAACAGCTGGATTGCCTAGGAAAAACAACACAAGGAAATAGGAGCGAGGGCAGAGGAGAAGGCATATGAGCAGTCTATTTTGTCTATGAGCATCAGTGAGGGATTGTACTGAGAGCTGGCTAGCTGTGAGAGCTAAAGCTTTGTGTAATCCTAAGATATTTCCACTTGTATGATAATACAGATAGAGGGGTTTTTAGCTGAGGCTTTCCCCATAGCATTCTTCTGTGTTTCATGTGCATTGATTCTTCTTCTGGTTATATATGTTCTACTTGAGCTTGCTCAAATCTATTAAGCTTCCACAAGTTTGATTGTAGAAGTAGATTGAATTATTTTGCTTTAGTTATATTGCATTATCAGGTTAATCTTTTGTCAAAATTTCTACATGGTATCGGAGCAAAGGTTATCAGAGCTGTGAATAATATACGGAGAAGAGAATTCGAAGT
Organism: Pinus taeda; assembly: GCA_000404065.3. NCBI lineage: Eukaryota > Viridiplantae > Streptophyta > Pinopsida > Pinales > Pinaceae > Pinus > Pinus taeda. The sequence goes on from APFE031052543.1 coordinate 51,772, forward strand.
CTGAAGTTTGGGATTGCGGGTAAAAATCGAATTCATCTCATAGTTCAGGTTGGTCAATGGCGTTCTACGGCTTGAGGCTCGAGTATGCCTTGGAAGGAAGCTCGAATTACATAGCATGGAAAGATAGAATGGAAGCAGTATTAGAAGACAATGGTTTGAAGGATTTCATTGATCAAGAAATCCCTAAGCTAGCTGCAGCTAATGCACAAGAATTGGCTGAATGGAAGAAGTGTGTGGCAAAGGCGAGACAGATTCTTCTGGAGGGAGTTCGAGACCATATTGTCTTGAGTCTCCATGGGAAGGATACTCCGTTTTCAATGTGGAAGACATTGAAGGACCTCTATGAGAATAGTAGTAACCAGAGGAAACTGGTGCTCAAGGATAAGCTTCAGAAAATCAAGATGGAGAACGGTGATACTATTTCTATATAACTGAACAAGCTCACCACCTGTAGAGATGAGCTTGGTAGTGTGGGAATAGCTATTACCAATGATGATATGATGAGCCTTGCTTGCCTCGGTCTTCCAAAGAGCTAGAATAGCTACCAGGACTCTGTAAATGGAAAAGAGAAACTGTCGGATTGGGAACAACTATGGTCGGATCTCATGCAGGAGGAGATCGGGAGGAGCACTCGAGATGGTTCTTCATCAAATAATGATGATGAAGAAAATTTGGCCTTAGCGAGTAGGGCAAGGAAAGGGAAAGGGAAGGCTTCCCATTCCAAATTGAATTCTTCTCATGGAGGGAAGAAGGTTGACAAGTCTAAAATGAGATGCTTTAATTGTCATGATATGGGAAATTATGCAACTAATTGCCCATCGAAGAAGTCCAAGAAGGGATCCTCGAAAGGATCAGAAGGTGAGGCATTAGCCTCTCAGTTCGAAATGGACTTTACCCTCATCGCATGTATGGTTTCATTGATGGTGGGTTGTGTTTGGTATCTTGACAGTGGAGCCTCATTCCACATGACCGACAATAAAAGTTTATTCAATACCTTGGAGGAGAAAGACCTCAAGATGTGCATAGAGATGGGTGATGATGGAAAGTACAGTGTTTCAGGAGTGGGCACAGTTGCTTTTCAGAGGGAGCATGGATCTCCTCTTACCTTGACAGATGTGAAGTATGTGCCTGGATTGAAGAAGAACTTGGTATCGGTTGCGATGTTGGAGGAAAAAGGCTATGATGTTGTCTTTAGTAAAGGTAAGACATTCCTAAGACACATAGCCATGGGTCAGCCCAAGAGGATTGGGATTCGAGTGAAGAATCTATATAAATTAGAGGTAGATCACTGTGCTACATTGAGTTCGAAAGCAGCATTGGTGCAAACCCAAGATATTGGCGAGTTATGGCACAGGCGGTTGGGCCATTTGCATCATGGGGCCTTGAAGATAATGCAACAGATATCTATAGGACTTCCCAAAGGTAAACAAGTTGACACATGCAAAGGTTTACCTTGGGAAAGTATGCCAAGTCTTCCTTTCATGATTGAGACAATCGAGCAGAAGCGATCTTAGAGTGAGTTCATACTGGTTTGTGTGGACCATTCTCGATGGTATCCACTGTGAAGCAAAGGTATTATGTGATTTTCATTGATGATTATTCTCATAAATGTTGGAATTATTTCATGCAGAAGAAGGATCAAACCTTCTCAAATTTTTGTGAGTTCAAGTCTTTGGTTGAGAAAGAATCAAGGAAGACGATCAAGGCCTTGAGAAGCAACAACGGTGGAGAACATGTCTCACAAGAGTTTAAGGAATTTTGTGCAGCAGAAGGAATTAAACAGGAGTTGACGACACCTCATAACCCACAATGGAATGGGGTGGCCGAGAGGAAGAACAGAACGATTGTAGGGGTAGCACAAGTGATGTTGCATGACCAAGGCCTACCACTTCATTTGTGGGTTGAGGCATGCAACACATCGGTCTAATTACAGAATATAAGCCTGCATCACATAACTGGGATGAAAACACCAGAGGAAGCCTTCTCCGGTAGGAAATCGGATGTGGGTCACTTCAGGATCTTTGGCTCATTGGTATATTTCCATGTGAGAAAGGATGCACGGAAGATGTTTGAGCCAACAGCTGAGTTGGGGATACTTGTGGGGTACAATGATACACCCCACAACTATTGGGTGTACTTGCCTACCAGTCGAAGGACAATGGTTTGCAAAGATCTCAAGTTTGATGAGCAGAAGGCTAGGTGAGTTTCCTTTGAGTGGGAGCTCCAACTAGAGGCTCTGAAGGAGACTTTGGTTCCTAAGGAGGAGGAGCCTCAGACTGATGCGGAGCAGCTGCATGTAGAGGTTCCAAGAGTGGAGACATCCACTCAAGCATAGTCTTCCAGAGATGGATGAAAGCACACAAGAGAAGCTGACAGATTGTTGTCGGATGCGAGAGAGAATGTGGGAGAACCATCTTCTCAGCGCAGACAGAGGAGGTCACCTGAGAGGTACACTGGATACATGGCCCTTGTTGGGGAATGTGTTGAGACTGAGCTATCTTCCTTTGAGGAAGTAGTGCAGTAGCCGATTTGGGTTGATGCTATGGTGGAGGAGTATGACTCCATAGTTCAAAATAGTGTTTGGGATGTGGTTCCAAGATTGGAGAACAAGTCAGTTGCGATTTCCCATGGGCTTAACAAGGTAAAGCAAGCTGCTAATGGTAGTGTGGAGAAACATAAGGCAAGATTTGTTGCCCGTGGTTTCTCATAGGTCGAGGTGATTAACTATGATGAGACTTTGCTCCTGTAGCAAGGTACTCATCTATCAAATCGATGTTGGCACTATCAGCATAGATGGGTTGGAAGATCCTTCAGATGGATATGAAGATTGCATTCCTCAATGGAAAGATTGAGGAAGAGGTGTAAATAAAGCAGCTAGAAGGTTTTGATACCTTCGATCATGAGTCACATGTGTGCCAACTCAAGAAATCTTTGCATGGGCTAAAACAAGCACCTCATGCTCGGTACACCAGGATCAACAACTACTTCACCGGGTTGGGCTTCACAAAGAGTGAAGCAGATGCAAACCTGTACCACATCATGTTGAAAGGTAAGCAATTGATCATTGTACTTTATGTTGATGATCTCATATTGACAGGTGATGATCTGTTAATCATGTCTTGAAAGGAGGACCTTGCAAGAGAACTCAAGATGAAAGACATGGGTCTCATGCATTACTTCCTTGGCCTGGAAGTATGGCAGAAGGATGGGGAGTTGTTTGTGTCTTAGGGAAAGTATGCCAATGAGATACTTAGGGGATTCCACATGGAGAAGTGCAAGCCCATGCAAACTCCTCTAGCAGGTAACTGGAGGAAGGAGGGTGCTACTCCAGGAGAAGTAGTAGAAGCTAATGTGTACAGGCAACTTGTGGATTCACTGGTGTACTTGGTGAACACACGACCAGATTTGTGCTATGTGGTGAACTAGCTGAGTCAAGCTATGATTCAGCCTACCAAGATGTTTTAGAAGGCAGAAAAACATGTTTTGAGATACCTCAAAGGCACATCTCAGTATGGATTATGGTACAGGTGGACAAAGGGAGTGGAGCTACAGGGCTTCACTGATGCAGATTGGGCAGGGAGTCCATTAGATCAGAAGCACACATAAGGTGGAATTTTCAACCTTGGGTTGGTGGAAGTTTCTTGGTAAAGCAGGAAACAGAGGTCGGTTGCACTCATCACGGCAGAGGGTGAATACATGGCTACAAGTCAAGCAACATGTGAGGACATATGGATGCAAAAAATTTTAGTTGGCTTGTTTAATCAGAGGATGGATCCAACTATGATCTATTGTGATAACTAGAGTTGTATAAAACTCTTTGAGAATCCAATATTTCATGACAGGTCCAAGCACATCGACATTCAATATCATCATCTCAGAGACTGTGTGGTGAGGAGGATCATGTTGTTGCAGTATATTTCGACCGAGGAGCAAGATGCTGACATTTCGACTAAGGCATTGTCAAAGTGTAAATTCAAGTTCCATAGAGACAAGATCGGGGTGGCAAATAACCCATTTCTTGTTGAGAGGGAGTGTTGAAATGTGGCAACAAGAATATTCCAATTTTACTTTGTCCTTGAATTAAAATTCGAATTTAGTCTCATTAGCTGCTTGAAAAAAACAATTAATTAATTCATCTTGGATTAATTAGTTGGAGAAATTCAAGTTAGAAGTATTGGTGAATTCATGCAACCGTTATCCCTTAAATTAAGGAGATTATCCCTTAATTAAGGAGATAAGGATGATTTATAATTGAGTTGTAATTAGTTAGCTCAGTTAACTGAGTTATGTCTAGTTAATTTAGTTCCAAACAGTTTGAGGAACTAATTGTGAGTTCATTCAGTTAATGCATGCATGCATCAAACTAGTGTACTCCAGATAACTGAATATTCTCTCATAAGTAACTCATGCATGTCTATTCAGAGAAATACCTAGTTGAGATTAAAGACAGGGAGAATGTACTATTAGTTGCAAGAATTTTCCTATAAGAAAATTTCTTGCATGTAGAAGGAATTCATTCCTTGAGATTTACGTAGTTTTACAGGGTGTAAGATCAGTGTGAGTGATCAATGTTACACTTGGTAATAGTTGGATTACCTAGGAAAAACAACGCAAGGAAATAGGAGCTTGGAGGGCAGAGGAGAAGGCATATGAATAGTCTATTTTGTCTATGAGCATCAGTGAGGGATTGTACTGAGAAATGGCTAGATGTGAGAGTTAAAGCTTTGTGTAATCTTGAGATATTTCCAATTGTATGACAATACAGATAGCGGGGTTTTTAGTTGAGGCTTTCCCTAAAGTATTTTTCTATGTTTCATGTGCAATGATTCTTCTTTTGGTTATATGTGTTCTACTTGATCTTACTCAAATCTATTAAGCTTCCGCAAGTTTGATTGTAGAAGTAGATTAAAGTATTTTTCTTTGGTTATATTGCATTATCATGTTAATCTACAATCAACATTTCTACAAAGATAGCCACTATGGCCTTCATATTATCTATGTAATTATGCAACTCAAAGAACTTCTTCATCCCAAGTATCCAAGCTTCTGCATCTTCTGGATTCTTCAAATATCCATCAAAAGTAGGTGGTTATGCTTTCTTAAATTCATCTAGAAAGTATCCCCTATCACTCCTCCTATAAGGATGATAACTATGATGATCATAATGCCTATCTGATCTAGGATACTTTCACTTATAGATGTATGAAAATAATCACATGAAAAATTGCAGCTTAACATAGAAAACTTAATGTGTACACAAGAAAAGAAGCAGAAACACATAAAATCATGAAGGAAGACACAAAGAATTGATAACGGAGTTCGTCCAACTCGGACTATGTCTTCGGGCCTTGCTTGATCAATGGGGAGGCATTTATATATTAAATGGCATGAAAAGAGAGAATACAATCATCTGCTACATAAAAAGAGGCTTATACCTCCACTCTAAAAGATGGTTGAGAAAAGAAGAACTCAGATGGAGAAATGGACAACACCAGAGCATACGGGGCGTCGAGAGCGGCAGAAACCATATAAAATTTGCCCAATTTAGACAAAATGATCAATCGGGCCTTCTACAAGTTGCTGCCTCGAACTGTGTGCCAGAAAATCCTCTCCTCCATGCCTTTTCCAATCATCAGCTTTTATAATCTTCTTTAGGACAAAGGCCGCTGAAATCAAGGGTCGTTTAGTTCAGAATAGAAGTCAGTGGAGTGAAGGATCGACGGGCATAACTACCCTTTAAAAGTAACCTTTTTATCATTTTAAGGATAACACATAAAATACCAGTAAAACACTAAAAAACCCGACCGAAAACTTAAGACTTGGACCTCAAATTTATCAAATTGAGCTAATATACCCGTTGGGTCCAACCCCCACGTCGCAACTGGTGCATTGCTAGAGTAAAGGTGCTGTCAGTGGGGATTTCCAACCGCTGATCACCAATATCAGCATCAGCTGATTGCAATCGTTGCAACCCGGGATCTTCACCGATCGTTGATGCCAATGCCAATCGCCAATCTGATTGCTCCTTTGATTGTCGATTGCAATAGCTAATCGCATCTGCCTAGTTCCGATAACGTGCCTCGATCACTTACCTTCCTCTGTCCCGATAGATCGGCGATCGTTGATTGGAGGTTGTGGAATCTGCCCTCTACACGTTTTTCGATGTGATTCCCCTTTAAAAGGCTTAAAACCATGAAAATGCCTCCTTTTTCAAAGGGGTAAGAAAATATTCTTTTTACCATAAATTTCTCATCCGAACTCGGATTGGAGTGCGGTTCACACCGTTGGAATCAGGGTGATGAGCACTTTGGTCTGATGTCGGGATATTCACTTTTCTGCCACTTGAATTTTTTAGTTTTTCCATGCCATTGTATCTGAAGATCCACCTAGATCAATTCTCCCCATTGAGGAGCTTTTGGACCACCAAAGGCTTTCATTAGTCAATTGGCAAGTGAGGGAATTGTTCCCTCACATTTTCCTTCTCTATCCATTTGACCTTGCTGGGGTGCATTCCCTTAAAACCCACTCGAAGGTAGTCCACATCTCCTTTCCGTGAAGTCCTGGTCCTTCTGTCAAGGACGATGTCTTCTGGTAACTCATCGAGATACTTTGGAGAAAAATCATCAACTGTAGGAACTGTGCCCACCTCATCTATGTCCATGATCAATGGTGGCTCATACAACTTTAAGTTCTCTACATTCACTACTAAGTACATCTGCATATAAATCGACAAATCAATATGAAAGGCATTGATTACAATATTCTCCAATATGGTGAATCATCGATACCAAATTTGTCTCAACTTCTTCCCTTCTCCCTTCATCTTGTCCTTGTTGATGTGGAACCACACTTTGTTGCCCACTTGGAATTGGAGGTTGACTCGGTGTTTTTCATGTCGAGCCTTGTAATAGGCTTGAATTTTCTCCAACTGCTCTTCCACTGATTGGTGAATTTGTTGGATTCACTGAATGAACTGTTGAGTTTTGTCCCTATCATTACGTCCACTGGAGCCATCTTCCCTTCCAAAGACCATATCAAAAGGGTCCTTTGGCAAGTAACCAAAACATGTCTCAAATGGTGAATGCTACGAAGATGAATGCGCTGCTCGGTTATAGGAATGTTGTACATATGGGAGATGTTCATCCCACAACTTGGGATGTTTCCCACAGTAGCCTCATAGCAAGTGTACCACAGTACGGTTGACAACCTCTATCTCTCCGTCAGTCTGCAGATGAAATGCCATGCTTCTTTTCAATTTGGTGTCCATCATCTTCCACAAACTGGTCCAGAACTCTTTGAGAAAACAAGAGTCCCGATCTGACATAATAGATGTGGGTAATCCAAAATGGACCCAAACATGCTGAAAGAAAAGAGAAGCAGTCTGCTCTGCAGTAATCTGCTTTTCACAAGGCATAAGAACACACATCTTGCTAAAATGGTCAATGACAACATACAAATAGTCGTGACTCTTCCTAGACACAGGCAAACCTCCTACAAAATCTGTTGACACACTTTCCCATGGACGACTCAGAATAGGGAGTGGTGTGTAGAGCTCAAGTTTTCTATTAGAGGACTTTGAAACAGAACACATAACACAACCTTTTACATAGCGAGTCACAATGTTTTTCATATGAGGCCGAAAAGAAAATCCTTGTACATGACATAAAGTCTTTTCGACACCAAGTGTCTAGACACAAGAGAGGTGTGGGCCTCTCAAATTACATGTACTCTTTCCCCTGTGGGAATACACAATTTACTAAGGTGATACAATAGTTTCCCCTGCAAGTGATAGTTGTCCACCTGTGAACCATGGGTTAGTTTTGCTTAAATCTCCTTAAAGTCATCATTGTTATCATATTGTTTAGCATAACTCTCAAAAGACAACGGAGCATTATGCAAAATAACAGAAGCAGAAATAGGAGGGTGAGATAGCATATCGGCCACCTTGTTGCTAGTGCCCTTCTTATAGTTTATTACCAGATGAAACTGTTGAAGAAAACCCATCCACTTGAAATGACGAGATTGCTGCAACTTGGTTTGTGAATGAAGGAACTGCAAGGGCTGATGATCTGTATGGATGATGGTCTCCTTGTCGATCAGGTAGTGTTTCCACTTTTTCAAACTCTGCACCAAGGCATAAAGCTCCTTGTCATAAGTGGGGTAGTTTATCACATCTTGAGAAAACTTCTCAGATGGTAACAATTCGGCTTCTTGTGCTGCATCAGTACATCTCCCATGGAATAACCGCTGGCATCAATTTCAATCTTGAATAGCTGTTGGAGATTGGGTAAGGCTAAGACTAGCACAGTGCTGATCTTTTCCTTCAATGTTTCAAAGGACTTCTGTTGTATTCCTCCCCATTGGAAGACTTGTTCGCACTTTTCAATGTGTGCAAAGGTGCTGCAATAATAGAGAAATTAGCAATAAATCTCCTCCAATACTGGATTGCACCTAAAAAGCTGTGGACCTCGATTACACTAGTAGGTTTAGGCCAATTTATAATTGTTTCAAATTTAGAGGGATCAATCTTTAACTAACCATGACCAACAATATGACCAAGGTAACCCAAAGAGGTTTTCCCGAACTCACACTATGACAACTTTACAAAGAGTTTTTCTTTTTTGAGTACATCAAGCACTTTCTTTACATGACACACATGTTCAACCAAACTCTTACTAAAGACAAGTATATCATCTAAATATACAAGAACAAATTCATCAAGGAAAGGCTGAAAGAGATCATTCATGACTCTCATAAAAGTGGCTAGAGCGTTACAAAGCCCGAATGGCATTACCATCCATTAGAACAACCCCTATTTGGTCTTGAAGTAGGTTTTCCACATGTCCTGCTCTGTGATTCGGACCTGGTGATAACCACTGCGCAAATCCAATTTTGTGAAATAAACAACATTCTTTGACTGATCTAATAAGTCATCAATGCGTGGAAGAGGGTAGCGATTTTTCACTATAATTTTGTTTAGCCCGCGGTAATCCACGCACATCCTCCATGTGCCATCTTTCTTTGGGACTAAGACAATTGGTGATCCACACAGAGAAGTGCTCGACCTAATGACCCCTTGGTCCAACAACTCCTGCACCTGTTTCTTGATTTCCTCCATCTCAATAATCAACATCCTATATGTTATCTCAAAATCAAGCCCTGGAAGGCTACAAACCAGGAATACTTCAAGTAACTGTTTCAAACCAATCTTTTAGCTAAGGCTTAGCCTCCTTAGCCTGAGAGGGCTCTCTCAGAGGATTTAAGAATTTATGATTAGGATTAAGATGGCTAACTCTTTGTGAAACAAATAGGAATGAGGCTGGTGGAATTAAAATTAACAAGCATCCATTGGGCTTATGGAGTCATATGTCATTTAGCATTAACAGTAGAATTGGCTTTGTAATAAAAACAAGGCATTTAGATTTCAATATAAACAGAGTACACCAAACAGAAAAGGACAGTCTATGAGTATATGAAGGAAATTAGAACACTGCAAGTGATTTCTAAGTGATCAAATACTCATAATACTGTAAACCACATGAAAAGAAAACAACAAGAACACATACATTGAAATCTCTATGATTCTTGAGTAGCAGAAGCCAGTACTGTATTACCAAAGAAACAGAGTTTTTACATAAGCTTAATAACAGAGCTTTTTTACATAAACTTCCAACCCTTTGTACATTACATATTCTTCTATATATAGAGCTCTTTACATAACTTAGATTCCTCCTCAAGCATGAGGGGAATTCGAATTCATCCTACTATG